>JABFQC010000689.1:0-24378 GCA_022817085.1 Psilanteris sp. ZL-2020
ATGTACTGTTACTTCGGACAAGTCGATCTGATATTTCGAGTGCATTGTATTATTTGCATACGGATTGCAATTGAATCGGACCGTTTTTGAGCGGAGATTTCAGGGTGACGGCCAGTATCTGACGCGGTTTGCGAATCATGTTCGTCATTTGCTTATTCTTCAATCGGGCAGTTTTTTATTTGTATACGGCTTAACAACTTTTTGGTAAAATGTTGCATTTTTATATATCGTATATATTAAAAAACGCCGTCGAAAACGGAACCAACAGACTGGTATTAAAGAGACAAAACGAAGACATAACATAATTTATTGAATGTTATAAAAACAAATATATCGTAAAATGAAGCACCTCCTAAAATGATCCGCGACCTCGCGCACTTGCATTCGCCATCAAAGCACAATTGAACGGTCAATTAACTTGCAAAGTCACATCCAAATCGAATGGATTTTCTCTGAAAAGTCTGAACTTTAATTCGTTCTCGAAGGTATATACACTTCATCAATGCCTCTTCTTTGCTTGTAAAAACATCAGTTCAAAGTATCAGACAGTTCAAACAAGATTTTGTTATGTCAATAAAAAACCTCTTCTCAACCAACAACAATTCTTGTTATTCGTACACAATCAAAAAATTCGAAAGGATAATATTCCTGGCGTGTTGTGTCAGATGGCCACTGAATGAGTTTACTAACGTAACACATGCTACTGGGTTGGTATTAATTGTATAAATAGTAATTTCGTGCGCACACGCATACAGAAAGAAAAAAAAGAGAGATAGAGGTTAGCGAAGGAATTTCGTTCAAAAAATTAGAATGCACGGATATCCAAAAGCATCCGCGGTTACAACGAGAAAGGTAATAAACAGAGCGCGATATTTTATCACTGCGGCGCATCGTTTTATCGCGGAAAAAACGGTAATTCGCGATTTTGTAATAATTAAAATTTAACAACACGACGGATCGTACGACTGCGCTTTACTCGCGATGCATATTGCGCTCGTATTTGTCATTTAATTATTCCAAAATTAATTATCATATACGAAAATACGAAAATAAAAGCCGTTCTTTTACTTTTTTCATATCACGAATCGCGCCGATGCAACGATAAATTTCATTTTGCATAATAACCGTAATCTTCCGAAAAAAATGATACATCGATCGCGCAAGTATTACGACCGGTCGAACTATATCAACATTTTTATGAGCAAATAAAACAATAATAATTGTCGGTCGACGGAAGAACGAACAACACTATGTGTCCAATACGGTTCGACCGATATAAATTAATTAAACGCACTTGAAGATTCAGTGTTTATAAGTGTCAAATAATATTTCGATTGATTTGAGGTTTAATTACGAATTCATCGTGAAATCGGATTATAATTTTAATCCAACACCAAGTTTGCCGCGGACGCGGGTATCCTAAATTAATATTTTTATCAACCCATTATCGAATTTACATTCGGAATATAAATACGTGTTTATACATCGTATGCCATACACACGGAGTTAACTCGCATTGAAAAATGACAATAGACGTAGTAAAAGTAGGATACAATTGAAAACTGATCAAAATTACTATATAATTTAGTGAACGTACATAATAATTTATTCAAATTACATAGCATTTTTTATGATGCATATAAAGCAATGTTTATCCAATTTACTCGTGTATCTCACTTTTACCATTGATATCTTGGCTTTTTTCCCCTATTTTTTCTCCGTGGTTAAATATATTTCAACAACATTAAAGCAGTCTTAATAGCAACAACTGTTTTTGCTCGCGGAGCAAAAAAAAAACTGCTCGAAAGTTGAAAGTTAAATCAATATTTATTCACGCTGAAAAAGTAAGTTTACTCGCAAATCTTTGAATGACTCCGAATGTCCATTAACGCAGTAATGTTATCAGCAACATTTTTGCCAATATATTTCTAGACCCATACATCACGCAATAATTTATATTACCGGCACTCCAAGTTCTTAACAGCGGAAACGGGATTCACACAAACGCCCATTCTAAACAGTCGCCAGTTATGACTCAGTAATAAATGTAAAACGCAGACTTCCGAAATTTACAAGTTCAAACCCGGTGATCTGCTCTAGCCACTCCCGCCGAACACAATCTATTATGCAAATTGCCGGCGGGATTTGAGCCGTCATAAAAACTCGGACCACCGAAAGCCGGCCTTATCACGCCACGATAAAGATCGTCCAATAAATAAAACCGGCATTATCGGTCGTTCGCCACAGCATATCATTAGATCCTCGAAATTAGCATCGCGTCGACGTTTCGATACACAAAAAGCCCCAAAATCGGTCTGAGCAATTTAAATTTTGACAAACAATAATTCAGCCGCGCGCGCCATAAATAAGGCCCAACGGTCCCGGCAACGAGCGCGCCGAGACCCGCTCGAATCACGGCCGTCGCGGCCAAAATGGAAGTCGAGCTCGTAAAAATCAACGGCCGCAAATGAGTTTAGAAAGCACCCCGGCTTATCTCAATGGATTCGCGAATTCCTATTTTTAAGTGGTAATTTAAACGCGCGTGGAATGTCGGCTTTATCGACGGATGTCTTTTCTTACGGATACTCGGATAACCGAAGTCATGTGGCGCGAACATCTATAGGACTCAAGCGGAGCGCGAGACAGAGACGGCGAGACGGAGCGGGCGCTGGCGCGACGGAGAGCCGCATAAAGGAAGTGAGAGGAACGATGGACTCGTAATACGGACCCCGCCCGTTATGTGGCTCGAACACGTACACACACAGCATCGGGTCGCAAACGCCCCTTTCTTACAGCGCGATGCAAACGTGCCGGACCAAGTTGTTCGCGGATAACGCCCAGCAATCGACTACCTTGAATGTCACTCCGATTTCAAAGCCACGGATCGCCTTTGAGAGCAATACATTACGATATTATACGCATTCAAATGTTACAAACAGCGCTATATCGCAACACCGAGCACCTTTTTATCCGGCCGCAATTAAATCAACTCATTTTTATTCGATTCTGGCTTTTGGACTGACGGATAGGCGGAAGAAAAGTTGAAGACTTTGTGACGGCGGACACGTGTTTAGCGATTGAACGATTTGTAAGGTTCGAACGACGACGTTTTGTTTTACGGTCAATTCAAGCTTTTGATTATTCAACGGTATTTGTGGCACTGAATGCGTTATTAATAGAATGCATTTGATTGTTTATATTGGAAAAACTAATGGAATAATAAACAATAAGCTTTGAATTTGCTCGTATTAAACATAAACAATCATAAATGGTGTGTTTTTATAATTATTTTTTATTGTTATATTCTATCTTAATTTATCCGAAAGTAGACAAAAATTATTCCTTTGTTATCGTATTTTATTATTCGTCCGAGAAATAGTTGGAAAAACAAGTAGTTCAACAAAGGACGCGGCATTTGTTTATATACAGTGTAAACAAAGATACATTAACGTAGCATGCGGGTCGATTATTGATGTTATTATTAATTTAGGCAACGGTTGTAAAAATTGTGCGAAATGTAACAAAATATTCCTACCTGTTTTCGATGTTTCCAACTTATATATATTAGTATTAATTTTTAGGTAATAACTGTAAACTAGACGCCTGACAAGTATAATACATTGTGTCAATTATATAAGACTCAACAATACTATTTTGATTCGAATTTAAGTAGAAAGTTTGTAAAAAATAAGTATTGTTGATGAATAAAATATATATTTAAAATGTTTGTGTTATGTTGATTACAGTTATTTGTAGTTGAAATTTGAATTGCATTATAGTAATTGGAGCGTATTATTTTATTAGTCATACAACGAATTTAAAATTGACATAATAATATATTATTACTAAAATATTTAATAGTGCATTTACATGTTTATTTATAATTTAGAAATATTTTGCATTATGAAAATTATATTTATTTAAATTCTTTACGAATGAAAAATAAAACAATTAACTGCTTACTTGTATTTACTGTATATATGTATTTATTTATGAGAAACATATTATTTTAGTAAAGTATTATCTAATATATTATATTTGTTATGAGCAAATATATATTTTAATATGTATATTTACACGATACATAATCTCTAATGCATTCAGCAATTTTAAACTAATAATTTTTTTACGAAAGAAAATGCACTTTGCGATTGATCTATATATATATATAAATAAATACTAGTATTATTTAAAAGTATATTCAAGTATTTTAAAAATAAGCTTTCAGTTTTCAGTAGCATTTATTAGATCATAATACAACAATCAAAATGAACCGTTAATATTTCAGCAATGTAAACAAAACATACGAACATTCCGAGAAATACACAACACAAGAATTTTAAAAATATTTTGTTGGAAGCAACTTTTAAAAAATAAAATCATTTTATTAAATTGCGTACGTCAAACATATTGTTGACATAATTCGATGAAATAACACGCTATAATTATAGCAGCTTACAAATTTGTCAATTGGAAGAGAAATATAAACCGTAAGGTAAGTTTACAATTTTACTTATACAACATTCAAAATTCATGATTTTACTGTATTCATTAGTTACTTGTTATTTATACTGAAAATAAAAAATTATACGTTATTTAATAGAATGTATTATAACAAGTATTTTAACAAACTACATTCCGTATAAAAAATTGACACTTTTTTGGACCGTGCAATATTCTTAAACATCAAATAACATTGTAATTTTCAATCATTCGTTGCCTGCACAACTGCGAACTGGAGTGATCAATAAGTTAAACAGACTTAAAAATGCGATCAACAAAGGCAGAGTCGCGTACATTCAGCAAACCATCAGCAAGCCGAGTGGAAAGAAAAGCAAATGGCCGGTATTCTTTGACGAATAAAATCCGCGACTAGTCAATCAATGCAACCGATTTGGCGAAACCGAAAAACCACTTCAACCCCAAAAGCATATCTCCGTAGCATTCCGCGCGTGCTTCGTTCAACATAAAAATCCATTTTATCGCCGACAATAATTCGAACGTGTCTTTGCTAGTTTCTCTGAGGCGTGAAACGCGACTGCGCGCGGCTTATTGAAAAAAGATTCTGAATAATCACACCATTCATCGCGCGGTGTCAAATATGTATTTCACGCGCACGAAAGTACCGTAAATTGCACAACAAGATCGCCGTGCAATTCAGTCGCGATATTTTCATAAGCGTCGACGACGCGGTGTAAAAAAGCGCTATGAAAATAGCGCGTCAAAACTGTTTGCGCAGCAAATATTTACCTTTGCGGACAAACGTTTTTTCAATTACGCAGCGTTCGACACTCGAGGCGCTCAAGACGAGTCCCTCAAAGTGTGTTCTCAACGCGGTATCGGTGCTCCCATTCCCAAAGCGAAACAAGTCCGTATACTAGATTAGGCGGACCGTTCGGCCGCGCTAGAAAACGTAGCTCGACTAAGCACGCCCGACCGGATTTTGCACGGAAGCAGAATCTGTGCTATTTGAACGGATCGAAATTACACGTTCCGTCGATCAGTTTTTGTGCGCGCTATCCCCACTCCCCGGCACGGTCTCCGCGCTAGCTCCCCACTCCGTCGGCCCTCTAGCGCCGCGTCCTATAATGTTACGATAATATTATTAACGCTCGAAACATTCGTAACGTTTATGGAAGGCGGAGATGTTTTATTTATCAAACTGCACGTCACGAAAGACGTTTACGATGTAGTGACGTGTTACGCGATGCTATACCGAGGGATAGTATTTTCTTTCATAATTTAGCGCGAAACATTATGCAACAATTCTATTATGCTCTCTTTGTTTTCCTTTATCAACATGCCTCTGTTCTGCTTTGTAATTTTCGCCATCTTTTTGTGCGTTTAAAAAACTTATAGCAAAATTCTTTTCCTCTCGACGTCAAACTCTTAACGGCCAAAAGAGGACTTTTATAATTAAAGACGATGGTGTGCGTTTCAGATTTTAGAATTAAACTCGTTGCCTCGCGGTTTTCGATTTTTATTCGTTATTTTGTGCCGCGGAAACTCCGATTTGGTCAAATATTCAAAGACGTTTTCTGAAAGTTCGTTTGCGTTACGAAACTTACATTTTAAGTCAATCGTTGGAATTTTAATGGATCTTTGGCGAGGACGACTGCGCCACCCTCATTAATTTTACTTTTTTTACGTGTGTTAAAAAATCGCCGATTATCTACAACGTAAATTTACGGACCCAATATATCATTCATTAGAGAATATCTAAACACAAAAAAAGTTTGATACAAAATATATAAATCTTTTCGTTATGGAAACTTTTATTTTATGTTTTCTTTAAACTTTGAATACTTTTTTGTTCAAATCTTTCCAAAAAAATTATTTTATTTCCGTAAACAGAACAGATTTAAATGATTACGAAACATCCTGCATCACAGATGTATACAAGAAAACGCACATTTTCGTTTACAAACATTTTTAATCGATATTTAAATTATTTACTTAATATGATGAAGAACAATTTTAAACTTACATTATTCAATAAATCTCGCGATATTACAAATGCAATATAATATTATAAAGTAGATGGCGCGCAACAAGAAAAATAATATCTTGAAAATTCTATCTATTTTTAAGAACTGAAAAGAAAACACTATAAGGAAAAGCAATTCTGCTATTAAAATATAAAACGTAATAAAAATTATATTGTCTTTAAAAATAAAATAAAATTATTGTAATTTTGCAACAATGCATTTTATTTACATGTCATCCGGATCCGCGCACAAAGTAATAAGTAGTATAATGATATTTTGCCATGCGCGAAAGCGTATTTTCATATATATAACTTTGCTTCAACATCGCGAGCAAACACGGCCGTTGCCGAGAAAGGAGCGAGTCGTATTCTCGAATACAAATTTCATCTTTACGATTGATTTATCATCTTGCACGAATCGCGGCTTTGTTCTCCCGCGCGCATTGCGCAATTAATATAAAAAATGGCGGCAAAAAGCGCATCGCCCGAGGGAGAAAAAACGCGCGATAATCCCGCGAATAAAATCTGGCCGTCGATGTAGTGCGGATTCGTAACAAACACTTCGCCCGCGGTTAATTGGCAAAAAGTGTGAGCCCCGTCGAAGCTTTGTCCGTTAATTTAGCGATCGCGCTTTTTTCGCCAATTATCCGTATAAAACGCTGCCTATTAATCCCGATACAGTTGGGCGTCCGTCTTGGCGCGCGGACGCGGCCGCGCGTTCCTTCCGAGTCGCTATTATTGCGAACGTGCGTTCGCGCGGCTTTCGTTTCACGAGCAATACGCCTCTACCGAAATGCGAGCCCGACACATCCGGGCGCTACAATTATTTCGCCGACTGATTCTGTCAAGCGATTTCTTGGAGCGTGCAGCGCTCGCCGCGTTTACGGTAATTCTGGCTGCCATTTCCTCGCAATAATTACTCGCTTCGCAGCCTCTCTGCCTCCTATTATATTTTTTCTCGTTTTATTTATTTTCGCCTCCTTCTCTCGCGCTCGCTCTCTAGTAGCTTTTCATGCTGTCGTTTTTGCAATTTATAACAATCCCACGTTGCTCGCGATTCACTGCGTTTCTTTCGCCGTCGCGCTCTTTCGAGATCCGCTCTCTGTGACACGCAATTTTACCACCGAGTGTAAGTGTCGTTCTGGGAATAACGCCGAGCGGCATTGTTAATTTCCTTTGCTCCGTTTAAAGTACGCCGAACTGCACGCCTCGACTGGAAAAATCGTCCGCTCCGAGCGGGAATATAGTGTTGCGCGAGACTTATCCGCCGAGCGCAATCGAACGCGCCCGAGCCGGTGCGTATTGCGATTCGCGAACCGCGCCGAGGCCGAGCGGGTTTCGATTTCGGCTTGATTAGGGCGCGGCGAAGTATGGCTCATGTTTAAAATTAACGCTCGCAACAAGTGCGCAAAAAGTGCCGCTTTCCACACGTGTTCGCGAACCCAATTTAGGGTCGGCCAGAAATTACTTTTTCGCGCTGCGTCGTTACTTCTGCCACTAGTACGCAGAAGATGACGACTCTTCGCAATCGGTTTTATTTCACAGACCGAATGGATTCTTAACGGATGTTGTCAGATGTTTGTTTCGCAATGGCGCTTTGTCGTACGCAAACGGAAAATGTCGCTTTTCTTCCCTAAGAATTTATTACGACATTGATTGCGATTTGTAATAATAAATGATATGTGCGATAGAATTATCGAGATTTTTTTTAACAATTATTTTTAATTAAATGAAAACCTTATAATTTATTTCCAGACCGTATAATGAACTTTAATTTATGTGACTTTAAATAATGTGACACATTATTTTAAAAAAATTGTACTTATATATTAATATTATTAAAAATTATCAAACAATTTGCCAAAACAATTTTCATTTTTAATAGTGTATGTTATGATTATTATATTAAATTAAATATAATATAATAGGTTGCAAGCTATTTTTTGAAAAAAAAATATATATATATATACATATATTGCTGGTCGAGAACATTAATGTTTTATAAATGTTGTATATTACAGTAACGTGTTTTGCTAGTATATTTAAAATATTTCAACCGAAGTAAAAATCAACCTAAATGCGGTATTTAGAGCAGTGAAAAAGTGCTGGCATATATAAAGCAGATAATTCGATTTTTATGTAATTTAATTTCATTCGGAAAATGTATTGTTAATACTGTGCAAACATTTTCTTCTTTATATATATTATTATTAAAATTATATTATAAAATTAATTATTTAATTACTTTTACTATAATCAATAATTTAGATAAATAATTACAACATATTATAACTTTTTATATTTAATAAATAATTCAATTAATAAATCATAATATATAAACGCATTAAATTATATGATATGAGAAAAATGAAAAATAATAATTAATTAACGTAAATAATCCGTCTATGATTATTTTCCGTTTATGAAAGTATTAAAATAGCTCCTTAATGCTGCAGAAAAAGTTTAATTTGAAAATAAAACAAAATATCCGAATCTTATTATTAACTAAAAGTAATAATTTAATTAATTACCGCGACAAGGTTTTAATTAAATTACTATTCAATAATGAAACTCTTGATCAAAACTAAAATAAATTATTTATGTATATAATTTAATAAGAAGTACGTCATTAAAATAATTTATATATTACGATTCATTCATTCCCAACTTTTATTATTAATCATAAAATTAATACTATTTCTTCCACGTAATTCATCGACATATAGATAGACTATAATTTTTATGTGACGCGGGGGGCAATCAAATATAAATTAAATTATATTCCATCAACATTTATTGTATCCGAACGACAAAATGGTATAATTATTTCATCAGAAAATATAAGTCATTCGCATTGAAAAGTCATATAAAAAGAACAAATTTTTTCTGTCGTTGCGCAAGGTAACACAGAAAAAAAACACATAAATCTTTATGATTAAAGTGCAATAAAATCGCCCACATTCGTGAAAAACGTATAAACAGTGAAGCGACGTTTTTTCTATGGAGAGTTAACTTTTCAAAAGTTTATACCAATATCTTTTTAAAATCAAAAGCATATTTCTTTAACTTTAAAAGGAAGATATCGAATCTGAGCTTCTCAACTTTGAACGTACAAATTCTAAGGAATAATAATAAAGGAAATATACATTGAATTATCAGTTTTGAAATAAATTTTCTTTCATCATAGTTGATTGATGCATACATTTCTAATTAAAAATGCATATGCCAACTTTTTTAAATTCACAATTCGGCTTAGAAAGACGTACAAATTCTTTCATCAAAAGCAGCTATATAATAAATTTTGCAGTGTGTACATTTTCTTTTTTGTTTCAAATTATATTATTTTTCAAATAATATAAAAATAATTTACCGGATTTATGTATATTTAAAAGTATAAACTATTCAAATTCAGCAACATCCAAAAAATAGAAATTTTAAGAAATAAATAACCCATTGTGTCAAATTTAATAGTGTACAAGTGTTTTAATAAATGAAAACCCCGAATCTTTGACAAAAGCATTGTATCAGATTTTGCAATGCCGACCAATAAAGCGTGTCTATATTTTCCGCTTTTCGTACCAATATTTTTCACTTTTGAATCTCAGTACTATAGCGCAACAGTTAAACCCATTTAAAACTCGCAATGCATTCTGAAATTTTCGACGCCATTAAGTGAATCAGAATTCAAACACTTCGCTGAAATACGAAAGCGCTATAGACGTGGAATTAAGAGAAATTCACGCCGTTTATATTAATTATTGCGCAAGATGAATTTTTATAACAAGTCGTTAAAAAGAAAAAAAAAAAAAAGATAACAATGAAAGTTAATAAATTTATAACACGCTGATCATTAATTTTGCTTTTACACATTATGACTATTTCCGGTTGTACCGCGCTGCGCCCTGAAGGGAACCGAATCGATTTTGTTTAACGTGTAAATATTTATCAAACACGGAAAAGGCCTAATTTCAAGGAACCAAACATAAATCCTAGCGTTAAATATTTCGATTCGTATCATCAAAGCAAACGCTATTTATTGCACACATCTTTTGTTTGAGATTTATACTTTGAAATGGCTTTTACAAGTTCGAACTGGCTATTTTTCAACAACAACAAAAAAATGGATGTCACGCGGAGAATTATTTTTGACGAGCTAAATCAAAATATTTAACATTCAAGCCACGAGTTTATTCATCAGTGTGAAGTCAACCTTGAAATTCCCTAAGTACCTTCCGTATAAAAAAAAGCTCCGTTTTTTTACCATAACTCGGCCTTCCCCGGAAAGAATTTTATTCAAAATGCGTTCGTGTTGCCCGAAAAGATGTCGGAGATATGTCCTTGTCACACTTTATGTATAGACCACCCTGTGAACGAGAAAAATACGTCCGGTAAAAATTCATGTGTCCTTTCTATGAGTACTGTGAGAAACGTGAAATTAACTACAAATCATTATATGCAATAAAACATAAGGGCATAAAGCACC
This sequence comes from Psilanteris sp. ZL-2020, assembly GCA_022817085.1. Taxonomy (NCBI): domain Eukaryota; kingdom Metazoa; phylum Arthropoda; class Insecta; order Hymenoptera; family Scelionidae; genus Psilanteris; species Psilanteris sp. ZL-2020. The sequence continues at coordinate 10,971 of JABFQC010000689.1, forward strand.
GTGGGAGTCAATATAAATTCTGGAAATCTGTAATCTTTCGTTTGCGCGGACAAAACCACACCTGGTATGGCTTTTCGGCACGTTTTATTGGATGAGAGGTGTGGCTAAATGAGCACCAAGTTCCACCAATTTTCGGAATTTTTATTCAGTCACTTTTTATATTATGCTAATTTCGGGGATGTCAATGGAAATCGAACGCCAGAAGAATGGCGACGGGCATTTTGTAGGCTTCGCTATGGATATTCAATTATTGATATTATACTCGACAATATGTTCAACTAATTAAACCGAGGTAAATTGAAATTGTGTTATTGTATTGAAATGAAAGGGAACTAATTTCCTATCATTTAACGTCATGATTTTTATTACTTTTTGAGAAACGATCGTACGATTTAATTTACATTTCAACAAACCCAAACTACAAAGATTTTTTTATTTTCTGTACAGTCCTATCAAACCACACACATTGAGGATGAAGTTATTTATATTAATACTAATAATGACTGCAAACGAAGCATTTTAATATAATTATAAATAACGTTTATTTATCGTAAACGGTAGACATCCTTTAATTGTGGTATATATGTTTTAATAGCAAGGCATTTCTAAAAAAACATTCCGATTGCTGGATGCGTGTTGAAGTTGAAATAACTTTAATACGTCTCGAGGTCATAAAATGGCATCAAAAATTTCATTGATTTCAATTGCATTATTTGGTTGATCAGAACCAGTTTACGCTTGTTCCATTGAGTTAAGCACAACGTGGTTCCGCAGTTTCAAATCATCGACACGCACACACGCACACACCGATCGCTTTATACGTTAAACAACCACAAAAAACAATTTTTCTCATGATTAAATCCAACATAATAATCACGCAACCACAATCAACTACTTGTCCCGAGTAAAAAAGACCGCTCTTATTGAAGCAAGAAATACCAAAACCAATATATACATCACACTCCAAATTTCACAGAATACTCCATTGCCGAATCTTTATTCGCAAATCCGAAATTATATCAATGAACATTTTGCACTCCTCTCAAATTCAAACCAACGTTGAATCGTCGGCAAATGATTGAAAAAAACGCGTCGTTAAATTACCAACACCTCGGGAATGACAAAACAGGAAGCCATCGGCGTGTATTCGAATCACGCCACGCATCCGACTTCCTTTACGCGCCAAAGAAAAGCCGAACGCCTTCTTTTCCGCGTGCTAATTACCAATCGCAATAAGTAATAATTACAATCGCCATCGCGCGTTCTTGGCCGAGGCTTCCGATCGCGCGTTTCTCGAATTCCAACGTTACGCGACGAGTTTGCGTGTTTTTTTTGTAACGCGCGCGAGCGCCGCAAGTTAACGGTACCGGGACGTGGCAACTCGCACGATCCGCGATTACATTAATTACTAAATCATATCACAGCGCGTTTCTTTCGCCTTATTTTATTATCGAGCCGCGAGAGCCACGCGAGATATGAGAGTCGAGCGCGACGCAATAGTCGCTGCAATTTCCCACGTATATCGCAAAGTGTTATTACATTTTCTAACGGGGCGCGAACGTAAACCAGTTCTCAGCCAGCTGCTGATCATCATCAAATTGCGAGATTAAAGATTCGCGCGCTGCGCAAGTGTTCCATCAGAGCCCTAGTTCTGAATATTATAAAACGCGCTGCGTCTTGCCGAGGATTGAGTTTCAGTTAGGAAAACACGACTTGAACGAGTTTTGTTTGTTTTATAACGGTAAAGGCGCGCAATTATCGCGACCGGCTGCGTTCGTATATTAAACGTCCGCGGTGTTTATTAATTCGGCGGGGCGCGGGAGGCCGCGAATAAGTCGCGGCGAATTGGGACCGTCGCGGCGTTATTTCCATCCGGGCCACCCGCCCCTCGCCACTTAAATTGGATCGATAAATAATTGATTGTCGGGATTATTAGAAAGGAAGCCATTCGGCGCTTATCCTTTCGAATCGAGCCGCGTGCATTATTTACCAGCGCCGAAGAAATAGAATTCCGCTTGGCATGCAACTCGAGTCGCCGAGCGTAAATAAATAATGCTAAATAGTACACGCAGAATAATTCACAGGGGTCGAATTTGTGGAGGAGTGGTTCCCCTTCGTCACTCGGGTATTGAGTTTGAGGTTCATTCGATTCGGCAACTTTTTCGAACGGATAAAACGCGGAATAATTCGATCGCGGCGATAACCTTTGCCTTGTATCGCGCGAACGTCAATAATCGATATAAAAATGAGCAGCGCGTCGACAAAAAAGTAATCCCTCGGCGGTTTATAACCGGCTTTCGCGCCCGTCGACGGCGACGTTTAATCGCGGTTCACTGACGGGACGCCCGCGGACGGATTCGGAAATCGGTTCGACCGGGCGCTCGGCGGAATTTCAAATCTGACCGCGGGCGTGCCCGAAATTGCCGTCTTATGTTATAAAACTAATATTTTGAGCGCGCCGCGCATATGTACGCACAAACTACTGTATGTATAATTAATTGTTTGAACCGATCATTTTAACCGGAGTTTATGCATTCCGGAGTAACGAGATATAAAGTTGACTTCATCTGGCATAACAATTCAACTCAGTCAAATAGATGCTACGCTCGGTCGAATTATGTTAATTTAATTTCATTAGAAATTTAAATTGCGTCCGGTAATACGCTCGTTTGACGTCGGATGAGTTTCGATGCTTAAATTTGTCAATTTATTAAACCGCGATTCCATTTGCATGCAGCGATTTCGGCTCGCTGCGCGCCGCGGATCAAGTTTACTCGCGCGAAAGTCAAAGTCTTAGTCGCGAACGCACTTTGACCGTCAGCCGTCGCGCATCTCGCCGACCTTGAAACCCTCGCGCGGCGCGCGTTCGCGCTTAAACTCGACCGAAATTGCGACGAATCGCGCGGACGCGCCAGGGAGCGAATTGGCCGCAAATCGCGCGTGCCCGGCCGAGCGGCGGAGTAGTTCGCGAAACCCGCACCCAGTATGTGGGGCGTGGCGGTCGCCGCTGAACCGTGGCCTGCCTCGCGAGCGCCTTTCGTGACTCGTCGGCACTCGATGGCCCGGTTTCGCCACGGCTCTATATCCGCACAACACGGTTGCGCCAGCGCAACTCGTCCCGAGATAATCGCGCCGTGCGAATTATCCTCCGTCGTCCGTGTGTCACGGGAATCAATTGCGAAACTGGTTGGCGCTGCAGCGTTTGGCCGTGCGAGAGAAAATTGTCCCGAGATTGCACGTTGCGGCCATAAATCATAACTTATTCCGAGAGCTAATTACATCTTTGATTATTTGTACCGGGCGCGCTCCATTACGACCAGTGACAGATATTTCGTTTTGCGGACGGTCCGGAGCGCTCGCTCGTTAGCTCGTTATCGGGCGCGATGAGCGCGATCGGATCATTGCGGTGATTATACGCGGCCAGATCGGCCATAAATAAGCGCCGCGCCGCGGTAAACAAGGCGCGGACTTGTCTCGCAGGATCGAATATCAGATATTGTTACGAACGTGTTGAGGGGTTGGGAGTATTTATGAAGAGGATGCGGAGATTGTTTGGCATTTTTCGCGTCCTTGCGGCTTTCATTTTGCATTAATATTTATCATTCGCGCGCACCGCCGCGGAGTAATGGCCGCGCGCTCGCCGGGTAATAAGATAGGATAAGCGGCGAGCGCCCAGGATTAACCGTCGCAATTTGGTGGCCGCTTCTGGTTCCTTCGGCGCCGATTGGCCGCGCGTCATTGTTCGCCTTCGATAAGCTTAAGAAAACTGGCACTCAAATGAGCGCAGCTATCGCCCACGCAGCTACACTTGCGCAAAACAGTTATTACGACCATTCGCTCCCCATTGTGCGTCGTGTGAAAAAATGTCTCATTGTCTGGCTCAAGGTGCTCGGCGCGCGGTCGCCTCGCGTTTATCGCCGTCCACTTACGCGCCTTCGCAGGATCAATTTATTTTAACGCGCACTGCCATCGCGTCAAATCGGGGGCCGCGCAAACAAGCCCCGCGACGTTGCGTCGTTTTTCAGCTCGTTTGCCTAATTTCGTGAGACCCAGATCGAATTAGATAGGCTTAAAGAACCGACAGCGTGATATATTCAGGTACACTAATTATTACCGTAACGAGTAATTATTCAAGCTTATCGATGATTATCGTTCGGAGAAGCGTCACTTGATATTATCAATTACTAATGTTAACCTCGTTCGATCCTAATCTCACGGCCGAACCTTATTTACAAGCCGGCGCAGGTGGCGCGCGCGTCGCTACTTTATTAATTTGATTCGACGGCGGTTGGTCGTCGCGGCAACCAACGATATCCGTCTGCAAATAAGCGCGCGGAAATGTTGACACGGTGCCGACGAGTTATCTCAAGCGTTCGCGACAGCGCTCGAATAACGACGAGGTCGGGCGTCGGACCGAACCCGGGCGAGCCGGTGATTTTCGTTTTGCGCCGAACCGAGGGCCGATCGATTAAAAATAGCGAAAAAAGAGAAAAAAAAGACGGCAAAGTTGCAGCGAATGCCGAAAACAAGACAGTCAAATAAACGATAAAACCGTCGATCCAATTTCGACGGGCTTTTGTTCGCGGTATCACAATTTGTTACACAGTTATCTAATAGACGCCGAGAATGATGCCGTACTAAGCTTCCATAATAGAAGGGTAGTTTGCCGTACCTAGTCGAATCTCAGTCGAAACCGTCCAAACTAATCCGTTACATAATCCACAGTAAATGGACATCCTAGACGTGAAACGTTTCCGTTAAATTGACTCGGCGAAGCCCGGTCCCGGGTTTTCGCTAATCGTATGATTCAACAGATTAATGCAAACGGGCGTAGGCAACTTTCCAGACGTTCAACTCATTATAAACAGGAACCAATATACCGAGGGCTCCAACTTTTTCCAACTCCAAACTTGGACGGCTTTTATGACGTCCGCGGCTGCGAACGAAAAGCGACAACGCTTGGGAATTTCGCGCACCGATACAGAACGGATAAATCGCTCGCGCGCGTTTGAAAAAGTCGCGCAATTTCTCAGCCGACCGTGTCTGCCCCCGGGACGAATTGCGCGCAACTCCGCGGCGTATTATCAATATAATCGTTGCTGGACGCGAAATGATAATGGTTCCGTTTTATCCGCGAGATCATCACCGGCGATAAGCGGACGTCGGTTTATTGGTCGCCGCGCGAGTCCCACGAAACGCACGACTTTTTTCGGCGACGAATAAAAAGATAAAGAGAGCTCATATTTTAAGGCCTTTTCGAGGAAAACACATTAAAAGTATCTTTTATTATTGGAGACTGTATCTATGTCTTTTTTACGAAAATCGCCGAATCCGAGACACTGGTTTTAGCAGAGCAGCTTGAGTGGCGCGCGGCGCAAGAGGGAGGGGAGTATTTTGTTGATGGGAAGGTTTACTTGTTCGTCGAGAGAGTAAACCTTGCAAAGCCGGCAAAGTTCAGGGCCGAATTTGGTTGTCGTTAATGGCAAGTTTATATCTTAATGTGCAAGAGGCGGGAGGGGAAGGGAAGTGCGTTAATACGTTGCAAGACGTACAAATTTCATGCGCAATTCTGGCACGCGGATATGTGCAGGGAATATGAATAAATCGAATGTTGTAATTTGAATGAATCGACGTTGGTGAATAGACGCATTGGTCCCCCGAGGCAAACACTCGTGAGATTTGAAGGAAAACTGGGTGTCGTAAGAATTCATGGGATTTCGTCTGCAGTTCCTAAATGGATAGTTTATTGCCGGCTGGGTTTTGGTATAAACATTGTGAAATAATGCCGATTGAAGATTAAATATTGATTCAAATTTTGCTTCTTTTTTAAAACCAAATTTACGATTATGTTAATGCTTGCAACATTCTAAAATAGAATACGAAAGAATACGATCGCATTTCCGTTCGATCAGATTTGAATAGATACAGTTGTGTATGATCGAGCACAACCAAATCAAATCGAAAATGCTTTGCGGCGTAGTGAGGGAAATAATTCTATAAATCGGAGATTGATTATCAGTAAACGGATCATGAATATAACTTTTTTTTCGCGGAAGACATAATGAATAATGTTTTATTACAAAGATACGAGAATGCCTAAAATTGAATATATTCGTTATGTGTTTCAGTTGTGTTAAACAATTTGTACTGGTGATTATACACGAAAGATGCGATTCGATTAAAAAAGACAAAAAACAGAAACAAACCTCAAAATATGTTCTCGAAGTGAAAGCCACAAAGCATACATACCCAACCGACGTGGAATCCCAAGACGTGCAAAGTTTCGCGCCAAAAAACGGGGAAAAAATCGTTGCTATTAAACAAACAAGCTGATCGCGAGCGTTGCACCAATGCCAAAGTCGATATTACGTTACGCTTTTGCAGTTTGTCATCGAATATTCATAAAGCCTCATCCCTTTGAAAACAGGAGAGAAGCCTTTCTGCCGCGACAGGAAGAAACACTAGAAATAAAAGACGCGGCGCCAAATGAAATTACGGCGCGCGACTCGCAAGAACCCGAGTCTAGCTTTTTCCACTCGGAAAGTGGATTTCGTTCGTTTAGAACCCTTTCGGTCGCCGGAGTTCGGTATTAGGCGTCGCGCGGGGCTCGCGGAGTCGTGTAATTTGGCCGACCGCAAAAGCGAGGGGTCGGCGCTCCCGCAGCCAACGGAGGCGACACGTAGCTCCGTAACCCAAATCGAAATGCTAATTTCTTTCCTAATGCATACGTATTGGGCGCGGCGGCAAAAGGGTCGTGATACATCGCAGCGAGCCGTCGCGCATAAGTAATGAAAGCCGCGAGAGAGAGTCAGCCACTTGTCGCGATTCGACATAAATCGCGCCTATCGGGCGAGCGCCCTATTTGTATCAGGACTAATATAATCCCCAGCCCGCGGCGAAGGCGCTTAGAGGGAGCTCCGAGCGTCGCAAATTTCGTGGCTTAGGCAAAGACCGGCTGAACGGCAGCCGAGGCGGGCCGCGCGATTAATCCCGGGGCCCCTTCCAGGCTCTGCCCGCGCGTGAAAAATGTCGTCCATTAACTCGGCCGAAATGAGCCGCACGCATGCAGGCTACGCGCAACCGTTTTTTCTTGTCCGCCTCCCCCCTCGGTTCGCGCTCCGTCTCGGTGTTCGGCATCGAAAAGTGGCAGCCGTTCTCAAGGCTCGCGGATCAACAAGGGAAACGAGAGGCGAGATTTTATCGCCGGACGCTCGTGCGTCAGGTGTAACGTGGCTTTGAAAAAGCGCGCGGACTCGCGGCCTCGATAATATAATCGTCGATCATTTATTTACATAAATGTTTTGCCGAAGCCGTTGTCGTCGCGACGGCTTTTCGGCCAATTATATTCGCCCGAGTTGACGCGCTCGTCGCATTATAAAGTAATTGCGCGACGGGCCGGTTTTTGCGGCGTTTATCAATCGCGCAATCGCCGACGAAACGCTCGGCGAGAATTAGCCGTAATGGTGGAAAGTTTTGCGCCGGACTGTAGCGTCAAAAATATGCACGTCTTTTTCAATTAAGGTCTCTGCTCTATATAACAACTCGGGGCGCTCGCTTGTCCCAGTCTCGGCGCTATCTTTCCTGGCGCTCCGACTTTAATTCTGGCTTCGTCTTTATCTCTTCGGCGGGGAATAATGAAGGACGATACGCTCCGGCCATTCGCGCACTCGCCCGTGTTTCAATGCGCCGAAAAAATTATGTTTTGCCACGGTCTGTGTTGAATTTTGTGCGGGTAAACATTCAGATTGGCTCGGTGCGTACAAGACAAAAATTTTTTTAGCTCATTTGGAGCGCGGGCAATTTAAATTCCTGCGAATTATTTATCTGGTCAAATTCAACGTAACATTTATATGTTTGCATTAGACGTACGATTCGGACTGACCGTTTTTCGGAACTTTTCCTCCATTTTGTTGATGAAACTTTAATCATCCCTTGAATATCTCACAGAATCCCAATTTGAATCCGTAAAACTCTGATTTGTCAGTACATAATAGCTCATTTGACTGAGTTTTACTGATTCAAATTTAGAGAGTTTATTGATTTAAATTTACTGATTCAATTACCAGAATATACGGTAATTGTTAGAAAATTGTGATAAACATTATCAGTCCGGTCAAACTGATTTTTTATTGTAAGCAAATCCAAAATTTAAGTAATAGTTATAAAAATCTGATATGTTTGGTTTGACTAAAATAGTATTAACACGAACATTTTTTCTCAATGCGGATAGTATGGAAAAAGGAATTGTGTACAGCAAGATATACTTAAAAACTGTGATTCCGCTACCAAAAATATTTGCCTTTAAAATTTGTATTTTGTCTCATTAGGGAAATATAAAAGACGTATTATTTTATCCATCTTCCTCTTTAAATATTCCATATAAAGTTCCGCGCGCGTAATCTGACCTACTTTGAAAGTACCCGGCTGTCATTTCTTGATTAAAGAAACAACGCAAACATCATGCTTATATCTGAATAAAAATTGAGTACCCTCTCCATCCTATAAGAACTCGTATTTGTCAATTGCACTTGTTCATAAAAGGCGAATGAATTTGAACGCAAATCGCTCGCGTTTATTGTTACATTGTTTGTTCGAGTCGACGATTTAGTAACGATGCAAGTTGAGTGAAAAAGACGCGGCCATTTGCATTCGGCGCGATCACAAAACCGTCGAAATTTAAAGCGAAATTAACCGAACGTCGCGTCATTGCCATTATCATATTACTGATGAATTTGATATAATGATGATAACGTGTATGCGTATATTAAAATGCAATCAATGTAATTTGAAATCTAAAGAAATTTTCGTAACCCACGGACAGAGCAAAATAACAGTTCCAGCATTATATTTTACGTTCAAAAAAGAAACTTTATATCCGTAACACCGTTTAATTTTTAAATAAGCTTTTGACGTATTTGAATTTCTATTCAAATATTAACTTGATGCATTACATGTCAATAACAATATATATATATATATATATATATATATATTCATAAGAAAGGAATAACATTCATTCATAACTTTATTTAACAAAAAAAAACGTTCATCTTTTTCTGATTACAAAAATTCGTCGGAAATGTCCCCGAAAGTCCATTGTATTAAATTCCATTAAAGTACAATATCCATCCGAAACCCACGTAATATTGCCTCAATTTTGAAGGCACTCTTCACTAAATTCATACCACCTAACTTCCCATAAAGTTACAGTTATACGCAAGTCGGGTTTTGATCACTCGAACCATCCAGCTCTAAAAATATTACAATTGCAAATGCAGTAGGAAATTTCGAGTAATGTGAGAACAAATGTGGAACCAACAATGGAACGCAACCAACAAAACACCGCGCTGCCTCATCAATTCCTAAATCCTAATTAGCCGCGAGTAATTAAAACGCTGACGTGAAATAAACAAAATTATCGTAATGACAAAGATGACTCTCAGTTGATTAAAACCTTTGTCTACTCGTCATCGAACTTTGAGAACCACGAAACCGCGCGTTCTTTTCAGCGCCCGCTGTATCTAACGAGGAAATATATATGAACCGCGATCGAAAGACAATTCGAATTCTGGTTTGTTAATGAAACTTTTTCCACATATTTTATGTTCCCAGGCGCAATTACGCCGTCCGTTCTCCCATGGAAAAGCTGAATGGGAGCCATTTGTATTAATTGCGATGACTGCGCGCAGCGCCGGGCGATATTTCTTATCGAACCGCTTCGTTATTGCGCTTTTATTCATAACGATAACGGCCGGGTCCGCAGATAGGCAGGCCGAGTAAAAAAGACGTTCTCGCGGCTAAACCAGTTTGCAGGCGTAAGAAACGTTGATATGTAAATGACGACCAAGATTGACGACCCGGAGCAATGTCAACACACCAAACCCGCGATGAATCTCGACGCGTTAATAATCGGGCATAAAATTAAAGTCGCGCCTCCGAGGGCTTTCATTATTAACCGGCGCTGTTGCGCACACGTACGCGAGTCACGGATCCGAGTGTAAATTACCTCTTTAGTGCTCGCGTGTGCATCGATCGGTGCGATTTCGCGAGCCCCGATCAATCGGCTTTTTTCGCGCGGATAATTCATTAGCCGCGTTGCGACTTTGCGCGCTCCATAGTCGGACTTGGACTCCATCAATTTTAATATATAAATCTTTTTGCACGCGGCGACGGCGACCCGAGCGAACCGCCGCGCGCAACAAAACGATCGCGCTTTTATCGCGCCGAGCCCAAACTCCCGGCAACTTTTCGAATCGCGATTACCAACTCCGCGAAAATTCTAATGTTATGACTATTCCGACGGACTCTCGCGAATTCTTTGCTATTTTATTGCCCGCTCAACGACTCATGCATGCATTATGCATGCGGGAATCGCGCCGCGCAACTTTGCCCGCCGACATTAAAATTGGCGGCGGGGGATACAACAATTAATGACTATTCATGTTACGTAAGCCGAGGAAGACGCGCTTTCGGTTCCCGGTAAGAGCGTGCCGATAACCCTTCGGCGGCGTTCGACGCATCGCCGGGTCTTGCGAAATCATGAAAAATGCATTCACCAAATTAATTAATGATGAGTGCTCGCAGTCGTTGCGGAATTTTTATACGAAAAGCGTACGTTCCGGTTATCAATTGTTCGCGTTAATGCCGCGCAATGGTTGCGATTACGACACGATGACGAAAATTACGAGGCAGCCGAATTTTCGAATGTCATCAATTACTCTGCAATTTTTGTACTATAAGCACCGCTAACGAACCGAAATTGTAAGGCAAACTGTATTTGCATTGTGATCTTCCAGGAGGCTTAAAATAATACTCGTATCGACTCGACCAATCAAAAACTTCGGTATGTCGCATTTTCACGTTTTTTATTGTCTATTCTACAAACTTAAATCATGTTTCGAATCCATTTTCTATACGCCATATGTCATTCATTAATCCATCCGGATTCAATTAAACCGGCAGAAAATCCATTCTTAGAACGCTTATTATTATGATCGGTCAGTGAAATACTTTTAATTCGTTTGCATTTGATTAAACATCGCCCGACACTCGTTCGATGCTCATAAAAGGATCATACGATAATTCGAGGTTGCAACAAATTTGAATAGCCGGCATTTACATTGCGATTATACTTTTATAACAGCTCTCGATTTCAATCTGATAATTTGAATAGAATTATATTTTCTTCACTCCCCGAGTTGATTCGCGGTTATCTTATTTTGAAGCCGCATCGCAACGCGTCTATCGTAACCAGATTTTAATGGTCAAGATACTCGCGGCGGCGTTTCCGAAGAGCGCTGTTCGAGTTCTTTAATAAGTTTGCTCTTTATTTATTCGGTTTTTCGTGCAAACGATATTCCCTCCACGAAATATATTGACCAAACGCTGCACGTGCACGAAAATGACCCACTTCAATGTAACGCAACAAGTCCGAGCGACAGGACAAAATTGCAATGAAACTGATAATTATAATTTATTAATATTCAAATATGCGCGGCCGATATGTTAATACGCGTTTCATATTACAACAGGGCGTGCGTATATACGAAGAGTGGCGGGCGTTATTTCGGAGCGAGCGAAGAGGTGTACGGACGACGATGAAAGAGAGAAATTAAGACGGCGACCACGATTTCATTTAAATATCTTATAAGCCCGCGGAACGTGCTTGTTTTTAAAAAATCGAGCGCCTCCTGTTCCGCGGCTCTCGCGCTCGCCTAGTTGCTTATTCACCGTTTGCGCCGCGACTATGAGAGAAATACCTCGACGATGACGAGCCCCCCCCCCCCTCCGCCCCCAGTCTTTTATTGACTCGGCCAGTTCAATTAGGCCGCTGATAAATCAATTTCAATAAATCAAATCCGAGAGGTTCGGAGAAAAATTCACGCCGTAAATCGATTCGGCATTTTTTTGCGCGTTAAACGTTGTAATGCGTTTTCAACGAAATTATAATCGCTGTTTTGACAAAGGCGCTGTATAATCGAGACAAACGAAATTAGTCAAATCCGATACCAAAACTCGGGTTGGATTTAATGTCGCAATGAATGGCGCTCAATAAGTTGACGAATCCTCGGCGATGGCATTTGGGGGCTATAAAGGAACGACTATTTCGCGGCGTAAATATTTTATTTGCTGCATTTCGCGGACGGAAAAATCGGATTTAATAAACAGCTTCCGATATTAAATTAGAAAATTAGTATTCGGTAGATAAAATCCAAGATTGAATGGATTCGTAATTTTACGACGAGATTATATATTCTAATACGTATTATCAAGAATGTGGGTTAAAATGTGCGTGGGTGGTAGGTATATATATGAACGTATATATATGAAAATTGAATATATGTATATGTATTCAATTATTTCTCGTCGTGGATATATAATGTAAAGTCGAAATTTCCAAATTTAATACATTTAAAGAGTTGTATTTCACGACCGATTACCAATGCAATTCGTTGTACATCGTAAATGCATATTACGAGAAAATGATACTGCTAAAACAGTTACTATATGCTATGGGAACTATAAAATGCAAGACTGTAATTAACTGTGAAAATTACACTTTTAGTAAATTGTCAAATTTGACGAAATAAATTGTTACTCGTATTACCATGAATATTACTCTGCTAGGAATATCATTTTACTTTAGTGTATTTTATGACAATAAGTATGCGATTTTACATAAATATAAATTTCAAAACTTACAGAGCGGTACTACAATTATACAATCATTTTCACATTACATTTCTGTCAAAGGTATATTACTTTATTTCTAATTAAATAGTCTCGCAACGAATCCATGCTTTATGTTTATTATAATATCAATTATCATAACGCATTTCATCAAAGGTAAATAAATAATATAGCCGTATTGATATATTCATAAATTAATCTAATTCAGTGAATAGATATTAATTTCAGCAACAATAATAATACACAATGTAATTTATTCATAAAATAATAAATTATTTATTCATCTGTTGATCGAATATATTAGCATAATTAACATTGCGGTGCAGTGCAAAATATAATTTCTTGCAAAAATGTTTGATTAAGAACAATAAGTTGAATCTGTACTTATGGATTAAGCAAAATGGAAAGAAATTATAAAAGAAAAAATTAATGTCGATGCGCTGCTGAATGAATGATTCTAAATGCAAACAGAAAAGTATTGCCATATAAATCATTATATTGAAATGGTGAAAAAATGTTGTACAAACAAAATGAATAATGTAAACAACTTTGTGCCAAATATACTAAAAGATATATCATCTACACATACATATACGTTTTAATAATTTTTTTCAGAAAATTTGTCTTACGCAGTACATTATATTGTAATACAAGAATATGGTAACCTTTTCTTCTTTTTTTTTCCCTGTCGAAATCATAAATTTCGTTGAAGCAATTA
>JABFQC010000690.1:0-24377 GCA_022817085.1 Psilanteris sp. ZL-2020
AAATCTAGCCAAACCCAAAACGCGAGGGTCCTAGGGGGCCCCAGTATCGTATTTTCCTGGCCTGTCTCCAAAACTAGCGTTAAACATATACATTCGTTTGGGGACAGTCCCCAAACGATGCGTTTTTTAAAACAATAACATTGTTTAAATGGTAAACAAAATGGCCGACTGTCTCCAAACCTGGCGTTAAATAAAGTTATATCTTTATATATTTGAATACATTTGATTTATTAATTTAATTCAATTTATGCCCACACCATGCAATAATCAATAAGAAATTAGTTAGAAATATAGTATTATTAGAAACAAATTATTGATTATTAGAAACTACAACATAATTTTTGAATTTAATGAAATCCGAAAAGCTAAAGTATAACAAAATATATGTTTTGACATATAAAAGTTATGAAAATCCATTCATGAAATTTGTATATATACACTCAGAAAAATTAAACGTGGAAAATCGCTGTTTATAACACCAATTTGGCGACATTAAAACAAAATCCTAAAAATTACTGTTTATAATAGCATTATAATAAAAAATAGAAGGAAAATTTGGTATGAAAAACTGTATTTTTACAAAGAAAAACAGTAATTTTTGGGTTTTTACTTTAATGTCTCCAAATTAGTATTATAAACAGCAATTTTCTACGTTTAATTTTTCTCAGTGTAGTAAATTTTAATCCAATATTCCTTTCAGTGTATATTTTACTAAGTTCCGTATAAACGACGGGATTTGATTTCTGGTCGATATATATCGCACGGACGTATACAAATCCCTAAATAACGCTCCGTTCTGAGACGATTCGTGCACATTGATGTCATTTGGCACCCGCTTTCATCGCTCAATTACAACACACACCTAGTTAAAGTCAAGCGAAATCCCCCAATTGATTCGTTACGTTATTAGAGTTATTGCGGACGCAACTTAAACGCGACCATAAACTAAGCGAATCTATATAATTTACATTCGCTAACCGGCTCGTTACTTTGTTGCATTGTTCCAATAAAACAATTCGCGCAAAACTTATTGCGCGGCGAGCGTCGTTGAACAAATTGCGCTCGTTTATCGTTCAATTAAAAACAATCCTCATTACGACGTTTGGGCTCGTAAATCACGCGCGTGGCGCGTTCGATGATTTACGATTCACGCAATAAAATTAGACGCGCGGGGTCCGCGCGTTTTTGCCGGCCGCGGCCAGCGTGGTCTCTAACGCTTTATCTCTCGCGGTTCGCGCGCATTAGAAAGCCGCCGCGCGCGGTTCTTAGTCCAGTTATTACAGTAGCAACGGTCATAAAAATTACGCCAATTACCGCGCCGGCTATTACACCGGCGTTTTCTTTGCGCCTTTTCTTGCCGGCGCAAGGATGCCGTTCCCCCCCACCCCCCTTCTTTTTCTTCTTTTTTTTACGCTCGCTTGTCGCGATTCATTGAAAAAGCAAATTGCGCGCGCGTCGGTTTCGGCGCTCCAGTTAAATCCGCTCGGACTTTTGGAAAACAATAAATATATGGCCGATAATTATCAACGCGAAGAATAAATTGAGCGCGTAAACGGCTCGTGAAATACGATTGCAATGACGATGATTTATAGTAACATAAACTTATCACTTGCAAGATAACGTTTCATAAATAATACAACAGCGCGCGGCGCGGTCGGTTTTTTTTTTTTTTCATTTTTAATGAATGTTGATTTTGCGAATAAAAAGATACACGCGCGTATTAATAATTTGCAATATAAAAGCGTAATTAGGCATATTAAGATTATACAAACAGATTCGTTCGTTTATAATATAATTTATAATATACGAAGTGTGCGGTGTTGTAATTCGCATTTCTGCTCTGTTTGTTAGCATAATGTTTCGAGACTTGTATTGTGAGAATCGAGAAAAGCACGGCTTATTCTGCCGATGGAATGCGAATAATTGTCGATGAACGAGATAAAATTTATCGGTACGGGACACTTGGCTGGTAATTTGGTTGAAACAGAGTGTTCTTTTGCAAATCGTTGGCGAAGAATTGTCATTTCGTTGCATGAAATATGTTTAATTAAACGACGTTTCAATTAACACGACGTTCGACGTTCATTATTTATAACTTTCAAGTTTTAATTTCAAACGTAAATAAATGATTTCAAAAATAGATTGAAAAATACGTTACGCAGACCAATTCGTGTTATAATTGAATTCAAGCAGCGACGTGTTGCGGTTGTTAAAAAATTAAATACAATATATAATTCAAGCGTGATTTTCGTTTGATAATGTTTCTCACGGGGGAAGTTTAAATTGTTGGAAGATATGAGAGTGATAAAACTCATCAATTATTCTTCACACAAGTTAAGCCGTAATTGGATTACGATTATTGTAATGTCAGCGAAAACAAAATGGATACAAGACGTTTGTAATTTGTATCTTTTTATCATTTGTTTCGAAGGCAACTAATTCATCACTCCGCTGCGAAATTTGTTTAATTACTTAATTACTTTCCCCAGGCTACAATGAAGGTTTATTCAAACTCATACATATGTGCAGATATCCCAAGGCAATGTAACGAGTTATCGGTATCATATCTCGAGACTTTGACTTTTAAAGTTCTATTTTGTTTGTATCTCAAAAAAAGTTGCTCTTCGTTTTCTAAGACAATAATTACACGTATTAATTAAATTTACATTTTACGCAAATAATAATGCATTAAAAGTGTCACGAGAAGATCAGCGTAAAAAAAAAAAAAAAAAAAAAAAACATTTTCCGCGATAAGATTGTATAAAATAATTGTAAATTCTTTAAATTGTTCTGCTGCCAGTAAGCAGCAATTATCCAATTAATGTTTAATTGCAGCCTAATATAATACAAAAATAATACAGTTTAACAATTTGAATATGGATGTTGCAAATATAATACTCATTATAGTAAACGATTTTAACATTTTAGACTTGCATTTCACGCGTGTGAATTATTGCCATTGAATATTTGAATATTTCAATTATACTTGTGACTATAAAAATATTAAATAAAAAAATGAAAATTATTTATATATATTGTTAAAAGAAAAAAAAAAAAAAAAAAAAAACTTGCAACGTATAGAATGTTGAACAATATTTATTGTAAATATAAATAAACACTGTGGAGTTAAATATTTTGACAGATATGTATTTTGTCATAGACCTATATATATATGTATATATAGTCGATGTTTAGATTACCAATAAACAGATTTTCCAACCTCTCAAAGTATATTTTTATTTATTATAGCTATATATATATATATATATATATATATATATATATATATATATATATATAGATTACAAAAGCTATATATATATGAAAATTGCAAAAAATAAATGAAAAAATTAATCACACAACTCGAAATCGAAATGAGAACGATTGAATTGAATCGAAAGAGTTCGTGCAAAAACATACGACAGAACGTTGTAACGACGAGCTGAAACGTGAATGAAGATGCAAACAAACGTCTGCTCGTTGATGTTGATAATTCGAAAAATAATCACGAGTCCTGCAGGAATGTAAAAAAGTCTCGCGCGTTCCACGAAGCACAAAATTAATGTTACGTTTAAGCATTGTCAGTTTCAGTATATCGCGGTTATCTCCGCTAATAATTATGAAAGGTGGTGTCGGAGAGGTAAAAGGGGAGGGATAAAAAGAGATGACGTCGAGGGCTAACAATTAGCGCATACATCAGTGTTTCATGGTCGCGGGTGGCGAGGGGGTCCCGTTGGCAACCTGTTATTATACACGCAGGCTGAAATACGCGTGTATCACTCACGCACACGCGCGCGCGCGATGCATAACACACACGCGCGAGCGCACCCTTCGGTGATTAATTCACACGTGTTGCCAGTTCTACGTGGTAGCGTTTGCGGTAAGGGTGTGCTCTCGCAGACAATACCTAATTTACCTATCAATTCGAACACCATTTTTGCGTTTTCGACAAAATATATAATCCGCGGATAAATATTCGCACGGAATATCCTCAATGAATATGTATATCACTCTCGGAGTTAATTCAATTACGACAGCGCGCGAGTCTTGATGCATTTTTTATTTCGAAATAATACGCAGCTACGCGCATTACGGTGTATGAAATAATTCGGTGCAATGGTAACGATGTCGATTCGTAATATACGAGGTATATATATGTATATATATATATATAATCTTGTGTAACGATAATTTTGGGGACACCCCACGTTAGGGCTCCCTAACTACGGTCCTGAAATTTTTTTTTGTAGAAAATATGTCGGAGCACATCGGGGGTATTCGGCCATCCTCACAAAGAGATGTGAGGGAGCTATGCCCCCCTCACCAGTTTAAAAAATTTAGCCAAACCCAAAATACGAGGTCTTAGATGGCCCCAGCACCATATTGCGTAAGCGAGTCATTTTATGTTAAAATAATTTTACAGCGTTGCCATATTTTTAGGTCTCCGAAATACCCGTTTCATAAAGATATATGTATATATCATATCTATATATATCTGACAGGATAGAATCGAATATACGTTATCGTCTTTGAATTTAAACAACACCGTCCATACGTTTGCATTTTTTCTTGTTCTTTTAATTAATTAATTAACTTCGAGATGAAAATCAATGCGTTCATTTCGATACGAAATTTCGACGCACACAATACGCCCGATATTTGTTATAACGCGCGGCGCAAATCCCATTACGACTATGGTAATAAATAATCGTTCGGTGGCGTTGCAACTTTAACGCGCGCACTAATTCAATTATTGAGTATAATCTGCAATTAAGATGTAGTAGTTTAATATAATTATGAATAGAAACGAAACAAAAAGCCCATAGGAGCCGTTCAATTACACATCATTGTTTGCAAAGAAAGTTATCAAACTAATATTCGCGCAGTCGTAATGAAAGTCTTGGCACGATGAATTTTTATACACTGTTACACCGTTGGCAATTTAACGTAACATGGAATAAGATAATTATATGTAATTATTTCTATTTAAAGGGAGATTAATGTAATTAAAATAAGTGGCGGTACTTGTGTGTTGCGATAATTAAAGAAAATGTTCAATTATTCAGAGAACTTCTGTGCTATTGATAAGATACACGTGCCCGTTAATGTAGGCTTTATACTCTGTTGAGTGCGAATGGTATGAAAATTAAAATATGGATACGCGTTCTTAGCGTGCTACATAACATGTTAACAATGCCCGGCCATTATTATTGTTATTAGGCATTCGAAAGTGTACATGTGTAACATTTAAAAAATACAATTATTGTAATAAAACCTAGTCGTTTGCCAGCTCGCGTTACAACCACCCTTGTAATATTAATACGCGCGTTTCATTCAGATCGTTCAGCGCACCAAACGGGCTCGGAAAAATCAGTCGGCAAATTTGTCATTCCGTTTCCTTTTTCTTTTCCTTTTTTTGTACTACTTCTTTATAATTATATGTATATATATATATATATATATATATGCGTGTGTGTGTGTGTGTTTTTAATTACAACATTTGCGCAAAAGATCATATTCAGAGGAAATAAGACGTTAAGGGCACGGCGGCGTATATCATTAAATGATCATTCTTAATGATTTCAGACGATTTTAATAATGACACGCAAATGGTCGCTGGCTTTGCGATTCAAGATAACCGACGATTTCTTGATCGATGAAACGAGCGAATTTGAATTTCCCTGTCGAAGTTTGAACTGTTGGCGGTATTCTTGGTCGAAAGAATGACGACGTCATAAATCGCGCGTCGTCTAATATCGCATTACGTCTGTTTGGATGAAAAAAAATAACGATCGAAATTGTTCGTTTGCGAGTTTTCTATAATCGAAACAAAATGAATTGCGAATGAAATTGATTGCGCGCGCATTTTTATAGCGCCATTAATTTCTGCGGTATGCAATCGGGGAGTCGCGTCCGTGCATTAAAATCGGTCTCAATTCCAAGTTTAATCAAACGTTAACCAGTAGAAATTTAATCTGCCGCGGCCCTCTTGCTCTCGCGCGCGCTCTGTGCGCGTTCGTCTCTCTTTCTCAGTTGCTCTCCGCCTCCCGATGGATGTTATACGTGTATAACGTATTATGCGCGGGATGAAACGGCGGTATCATCTCTGAAGTAGATAATGCAATCACAACACAGGGGGTGGCCTGGTTATTTACGACTATTTTGCTTGCCTCGGTGACGATTCCCGCTATTAACCGGTGACGCGGGGAACGCTAATGACATATAGTTCTGGATGACCTTTATGCAATTAATACCCCACTTCATATATTGCGTATAATTCAATTGCGTTTAGGGGATGTTTTGATGCAATGGGAAAACTTAATAAATTGAAATGCATGTATATATATAAGTATATATATATATTATCATTCGTTAAAGTAAATAACACTGCTAAAAATGTATAATATACGTGTCTTATTTAAGACACAAAGTACTTAATTAAGACGTCTAAGTGTCTTAATCTAATGCATAATATTGGGTATTAAGACAGCTGGTGACTTAAATAAGTCATTTTGTGTCTTAAAATCGTGACATTTAAGACACTTATATTTTTCACTTATTTGTTCAATAATTTTCAACAATTTACTACATTTTACTGTCAAGTTAAACTTTCTGCCATCAACTCGTTAATACACAATTTAATTACACACTGCAATTTATTTTAAACACACGAGTCGATCAAGCCATTTGGAATAACATTTTTTTAAACACGAAGCGTAAAAAACATAAAAGCGATACAATTTTCGTGAATAACTTTTGCGTGAAAATGTCTTCTAATTACACCATGCGAGGATAACTGTAATTTCGGAGCTATATAAAGATAAATACATTTATATACATATATATATATATTCTGTAAATTACATAATTAGTCTCATTAAAGCATCAAGATAGACTCTTTACTTGAACACGCTGTACCTTCGATGGAATAATAATTTATCACATTTGGAATAACAAACGATGTGAATATGATTTTGCGTAATTACGCGTGGTATAATTTCAGCTTGAAATTTCATTTAGACGCGACGCACAATAAGTACGAAAAAAAAGAAAGAAAGAAAAAAGAAAGAAATGGGCCTCTAACTATACACTTCAGTTATAGTATCGCCGTAAAAATTGTTAAGCATAAACAAAAACACTACTATTTATAAAACTTATTTATCGTTTATTCGTGTCTTTTAATCTATTGATCTAATGACAGACTAAGAATACCACATTCAGTAAAGTTATATAGTGTAGTTGGTCTACTTTGATGTCCATTGTGTACTTTTTCTAAGTGTTCACTGGTATTAGCTCATAAATGCACACGGTTTATTTCATAAAGTTCTAGCGTTCACCCTATGATTTCCTAGGCAGCAACTGTCACCGTCTCACCGTACCCATCGCTTACAGTTATTTAGTGATGACATGTTTCGTTATCCCTCGGCCTCCTTCCCATCTATCGGCTATTTTGTCGTTGTTTCTGAATATGCGTTGTGTATTTACCAACTGTATGGAACTCTGTACGATCAAATGAGGGTCTTGCAAAACGCACTTGATAACATAGTCAAAGCCTCATCAATATTCAGACTGTCTTTTCTGCGGAAAACGCTAATATAAAAAGTTGGTTCGTTCGGTTCAAAAAATCGATATTCGTCGCCAATCGGTTGTCCCGTAATAGCTCGACAACACTCCAAGCCTTGAAAATAGAGTTGTTTCATAAACATATATATATATATATGATATACATATTATATATACGCCAAACAATTTGAAAGCACGCGTCCGTCGTAGTGACCGGCTTCGTAATACACAACGTTTATTTACCTGTAATTTAATGCGAGTGTGTATAAACAGCGGAGCTTACGTATTATATATCAGCAAACGGTTTAATTGATTGAACGCCATATTTTTCGCGTCATTAATTCCAATAATTTATAAATAATTTAATCCCAGCTCGACGTTCCAGTTT
Source organism: Psilanteris sp. ZL-2020 (assembly GCA_022817085.1). Taxonomy (NCBI): domain Eukaryota; kingdom Metazoa; phylum Arthropoda; class Insecta; order Hymenoptera; family Scelionidae; genus Psilanteris; species Psilanteris sp. ZL-2020. The sequence goes on from JABFQC010000690.1 coordinate 7,952, forward strand.
TCATTCATCAATTACTTCGAATTAGCGTTTGTTGAACGCAACCGGATGAAATCACGGATCACGATTCTGATGTAAAGTTCAAAGTCGCAACAGGTTAAAATTGTCCGTATGTCAATAATCCACGAGGAGAATTAATAATAGTTAAATTGAATCAGGAGAAATAAACAATTACCAGGTTGAAATTGGTGTCATTGTGTCTTTTATTGTTATTTTTTTAATAAACCCCGGTTTTTATAAATCTGAAACCTTAGTGACACTTTATTAATTGAAACATTTATTTTGATTATTTTTTTTTGCTGCATTTTTAATCGCACTAGAATAATTACATTTTTAAATAAGAATAACCTCGCCGTAACGGCTTTTAGATCGGAGCTGCAGAATCACGCAATCTAGCGATTTTGTACTTAGATTTTGATATTGCTTGGAAAAAGTGTGCAGAATTTTTTAAGCTGACGGTGTAAAATTAATGAAGTGTGAAAGGCATGTAGTTCTTGAGTTTCGTTAATAATTTATTTTTCTAAATATAAATAGACGGGAATATAGGGAACAAAATATTTATTAATACCTATACTAATTATACTAATTTGATACTTAACTTATGTTAGGTTATTAATCATATAAAAACTTTTGTACGATCGTCTATTATTTATAAATCATGTATTTCTATTACTATATATTTTTAACCTTTTTTTAATTTAACCGTTTAATGTAACCGTTTAATATGTATTAACTGTGAGTTATCGAAATTTAAGAATTTTAATTACAATTACTTTTTGAAGTTTCAAAATGAAATTTCTTTTTTCATTCTCTGCATGTTGAACCTTAGAAAGTGAAGTTTGGGATAGACATGGCTACTGAAGTCGACGTTGCCATGATGATTATTAGATCGAGAATCATGATATAAGTAATTTTCACACTTATCACAGACTTGTTGTCTACATTTTACATAAAATTATTTCTGTTAAGAAAATGAATCTCATTTTGACTGTACGTAATATATAATCTGATTTTGTATTTAAGTAATATTTTATATCAATAATTGAGAATTATTTTTTACTGAATAAAATTTAACCTAAATTAATACTACCCTACCTAGTATATAATTAATTTAAATATTTCCACAAACCTGTCTCAAATTCTATATTTCTAACTCTTGAAATAAAAATGATTACTGGTAAAGTTGAAGATGAAACTGGAAGAACATAAAGTTTTGTTTCTTCAAATATACACTGAGAAACATTTCTATTAAAAATTTCCGTGTCAAAACAGTTCTTTGATGCGATGTTTGTCAACAAAGAATTATTATCGTTAAAGCACAGTAAAAATATAAGGAAACCGAGGTAATGTTTACGATATTTAGGGGTAAATTTTACATGTTGACAAACATCGTATCAGAATACTGTTTTGGCACAGTAATTGTTCATAGAAATTTTTCTCAGTGCAGTAATTTTTTAAATTTCAGTTCACTTAAAAGTAGCTTTCGCTTATTGAAAGTAATTCTCTTCGCCGATTAAAGTCTTAAATTTGCCGTTCGATTAACAAAGTGGAAAAAAAAAAAAAGTTCAAACGAAAGAAACAGAAAGAAATTCTTGCGCTACTTGTTTCCGAGCTGGTTAGCGGTTCGAAGGTCATTTTCCATGTGCTTCGAGCAGGCTCGCGTGTCGGCGAGGGATGAAAAGGAGTTCAAGAAGAAAATGCAACCGAGCGAGATGAACTTAGCCAGCTGTCAGGTCGCTACCTCGCGGTTTAATTCCAGTAATCTGGATATCAGCTTCTGATAGAGCGCCCAGATGAAATCGCTCGAGCATTGGTAAGATCGGTCGAGCGCTCTAGCCGCTCGGTACACCGAATAATAATACACGCAGGATGCAACGAGCGCCTGGCCGCGCCAAGCGGTGGGCGAGAAAGAGGGATCCCGGATAAAAAAGGGGATTCGATAATTACTACCGGGAGTCGTGGGGCGGCATTCTTCTCTCGCAACGAGCGCAAACGCGCAATTATTGCCCGCCGCTATCCAACGCGATCTTTGATTCGGAGTTTCCTGCCAGGCTCCGAATCAGCGTTGTTTGATTTCAAACGATCGACATTTCAGGCCGCAACCGAACCAGAGACGCAACGCGCTGAAATCGACCTGAAAACGGTATTCGGTATCGCGTGTGCGAATCCCTTTTTTACGACCCATAACCGACCGTTCAAAGTTTCGCGCGAATCCCAATTATGTGAATTCATCAAACCAACAGTCCAACTTTGCGTTTCTTACGCGTATTCCAAAATTTGAGGTAGCGATTGTAAGTAGCGCGCAATGCACTTGCGGTGTATAATTTGAAACGGCGGTAGAAGCTCACGTTAGGTCATTTTTATTCATATTTTCGCTCGCGAGTTGGCAATAAAAACGGACGTTAGTGTTAATTGATGGAAGTTTGTTTATTGAATTTGAATACGCAGGTCACCAAATGGATTTTACCGTATTATTTTCTGGTACACGCGCAGAAATATTTTTTAGGGACAAAAAAATTTTGTTCCATTTATGCTATAGTTTTGTTGTTATTTAACTAACAAATAGTTTTGTCAGATCAACAAAATAAAATGCAACTTCGATCAATTTGTCATATTGTCGATGTTTTTTATTTCAATAAACAAGATAATTTTGTAAAAGCATTATATTAAACATTTTAGTAAAAGTGTAAATGGTTACGAAATATTTTATTGAACTAATATACTTCACAGACAAATTGACATAATACGCTTAACAAAATAATTTCTTCATTTTTTTAATTCAACTATAATATCATTTCTGTACGTGCATAATCTATGGACGGAATTTATTTTCTTTTATGCCAAGGCATATTGGTTTTGATTACGACGATTTAATTATAAATTATTATATTTTGCATCAAATCAAACGTTATATCTAATTACAATTACAAAAGCTACAAGATCGTAATTGACGTAAAAAATATTAACATTAATAAATCGAATTTTTAATTATTATAATAATTGTTAATTTGAAAGCTGTACTGACATCATGACAAATAACATTGCTATGACTAACTTATCACGATTATAAATACGCGTTAATAAATTTTTTTCGACCATACGATGGACAGAAATCAGTTTCTCATAATTATTATTTAAAAAAAAACCCATTGAAATAAAATTAATGATACGTTTAATCATATAAGCACGTTGGGATTTTTATTACATTAAATTTATATTTCTATATACATTCGATCCATAAGGAATGTAAAAACAATAAATACTCTAAATGTAATTATACGTTACGTATATATAAGATACTCATACGATTCATATATAAATATATAATTTGAATTAAGAAATTTATCACCTTAAAAAAGAATACATATTTCATCAAAACTCTCATCCTATATATAATATATATATATATATATATATATTTACAAATGTTGCAATTACTAATTAAAGGCAACACGCAGTACCCGATAAATTTAAAAAGCGATCGGTTTAATAAAACAGCAACAATAATAATATTAATAATAATAATAATGATGATGGTAATAATAATAATAACAACGCAAATCGTATTCATTCAGATTTATGACGACGTCCAACACGACCGAGGAGCGAAACTAAACATAGAACCTGAACAAGCGTGCATTAAAAATAGTTGAAACAAATTATATTTGCGTTTTTGTTATTCGTCGACGGCTAATGTACTTTTATCTGGCGTGTTCTTCGCGATGTTTCTGTAGTCGTCATGGATGAATAAGTGTGGTGCGATGGGCGTGGCAGTCGGAATCAGAGTCATGAAGCACGAGCACCAAACGAACTCGTAACCGCAATGCAAACTCTCACGCACTCGCGGCGCACCTTTTACGAGTACGCACACTATCGCGCGCGACATGACACAGACGCGACACGAGGAGCACTCCATATTATTCGCGTGGCCCTTCAGTCAACGAGCGCGCCGCTAGCTAGTGCCACTTTTTCGCAGTCGGTAGTTGGACATCTGTTTTTTGATTCGAACCACCGACGTCGCACGCAAAATCTTACTTGATTTTAGGTGTTTTCGTTATTTCCGACGACTCTCCAAACACGATGATCGACGAGTGCGTTCCTTCGGCTGTATGTTAGCGGGGCGCAATTGTTTTATTTGTTTTGCATACAATTTGCATTCTGTAACATCCGTCGATGAAGTGCGTCGTACTTTTTAAAGTCGACAATTTTTTTTTCCTTTTTTTTTTTATTTTTATTTTTTTTAACAAAATTTAATTGATCGCCATGGTGGGTGCGATCGGGATTTATCATCATGGTCACGGATGTAAATACGAATTGTAATTATATGATTTATCCTGATTGCTATAATTAGTTTGAAAGGTAACGATTATTCGATATATGCATATATACTTATTTTGGGTATGAAAAATATGAAAAGTTAGGAGTTTCTAACTTCGTATCGATAACGTTACACGGTGAAGAGAATTGTGGTCGGTGTTTTATATATGTTAAGATATTCGGATTTTAAATAAATGTTTAGATATTAATACGATATATAAGTTCGATTCGTACGGATCTGTGAATTATCACTGGCGCAAAATTGTAAGCTATTCGTCATTGAACGCGTAATGTTCAATTAGTTAATAACTTGTGTAACAGAAAAGAATATTAGTCGACTCTGAATTTCAATTGGTATACTACATGGAATCAATAACTGTCATCGTGGCTTAAGGTTCCTATCGAATATTCGTCTTGTATTCTGCTTCTGCCTTTTCGTTTAGGTATTGTCAAAATAAAGTTTTAACCTGCTTTGTTTTGGACATATGCTGATCTAAGCTTGAAATTTAAATAACGTGCTCCATCACAAAACTGACTAAATGTGTGTGAAATACTTTTCAGATATTGTTTTTTGAATGTGAATAACAAATGTGTTTAATTTAAAATTAATTTTGGAAAATTACCAATTGCGATTTTAAAAATTACTAATTTTACTATTTATATATAGCGTCATAAGTATTTGAGAATCTATTATTAATTTTGTAAATAAAATTTTTACTTTCGTTTATAATAAAATTTTGCTTTGCCTAATTCGGCTGTTAATTATAATTTTAAATATTCTTACTATTGATATTTGTAGTAATTAATAAATCATTTATATATATATATATCGAATTAAATTTAATGAATTGTTTATAACAAATCAATTCAATATACACGTAGAAAAAAGTTACATTATAAAATACTATACTTATATATTTTTTAAGGATACCATGATTAGTCTTATGGGAATTACTACTCTTTATAGAAATTTGTCTTATAAAATACTAGGAATCTTTCTTGAAAGTACACGTTCGAAATTAAATACTGAGTTGTCCCTCTAGCGTTTATTTTTTCGTGCGTCTACTTTCAATAGAAATTCACGGTAAAGTTAATATGTCCAGAAGATATTGTATTGTATAGAAGACGTATAACAATTTTAGAAATATTTGCTTGCAAATGCCCGAAATACCATAATATATAGTCATTTGTAACATAACATTTTTCTCCGCGTATATCACATCAACGACTCTACAATAAACTGTACCAGATCGAGCACACGTTTGAAGCTTTCGCATTCGAGCAGCATCTACTACGGGAATCGGAAGTAGGATGCACATATGTCAGTAAAATTACAGAGAAGCAATGACGCGCGTTATGACACGCAGGGTTTGATTTGCGCGCCTCGCCGAAGCATTGTCGAATTGAAAGAAAACGGCGCGAAACCGTGGATTTTTCGTCGACGTTTCGCAGTCAAACGCCAAAGGATGCACTTAATTTAATGCATTCGTCCAACATACTTGTTGGACCGATCATATACACTCACAAAAATGTAAACCCACGCGAACAATCGGCAATCGCGATTGTTATCGGCAAACGGTTCTCAGATTCGCAAGTAACAAAGTACTTACCTCGTGGGCGCACCATTCATCGTGCTGGATGCCATTATGATTCTTTTTCGTGCGTCGCATTTGCATCTTCGTTTTATCGTTCCGCAATATCTATGCATATATGATTCGATTCGAACAATGAAATAATACAATCTTTAATCAACACAGTTTTTATGAAATCGTATCAGACATCATTAAATTAATACCGGAGCTTAAACGTTATACATGTGTACCTGGAAGAGAAACCGCCGACATATATTTTTATTACTACGTTTTTGAAGTCAACTTTGGCGTAGAGGAATTGAAAGTCATATTTTTATCACGAACGGAAGTGCTTGCTGGTTTTGTTATTTCCTGCATTTATTCTATTGGTTTAGACAGACCAACAGCAGCTTTTTATATTACAATGCCATTTTACGACATTATTAAATCATTAATAAATTAAGAAAAATAAAATAATACGACTAAGAATTTGTGACCGCATAACCTGTACACTGAAAGAATTACTCCTGGAAATATTATCATACTGTATTGTAAACATGGGATGAAGGAAAAAAAAAATAATCATAATGATAAATTATGGTTAAAACTTCAATAAATGTGATAAAAATTATCATACAATCTGATAAAATAATAATATTTTCAGTATTTACATTTTTTTCCTTTATTTATCCGATTTTTACAATATTGTCTAGTAAATTTTGCTGGATTATTTCTTTCAGTGTAGGTTTTTATGATTTAATTGATTTATTATGATTTGACTTTCTGTTGAAATTTCAATTAAAATAACTTATAGGATTATTTTTAATTGATTTAAAGCACTTAAGAATTAATTATATACTTGTTTATTCAACTAAAATTTGGTTAAATTTACAAAATATTTGGTGCATTCAACGAAATTTTGGTTGAATTAACAAAACTGTTCTCTGCGTGTACGAATCTCAATGATTCTATTTACATTTATAAATAAAAAAAATTGCATCGATTAAAGTGACAAGGAAATATCTCGATTCGTTAACGTTAAATTAGAACCCCCCGTTTTATCATCAATAACCAACAATCGATCACTATCAATTCTCGTCACCGATAAATAAACACGAATCTGTTCAAAGAAAAGCCAATTTGGCGCAGGTCAACGTTTTTATTGATTCATTTTCGACGTCAATAAAAGCATTACGTTTCTAATTATTATCGATCATGTTAGATTACATTAAATGGACTTCAGAGAAGCCCATTGACACGATCGTGGCAAACAAAAAGCGTTCGCGTTCGAATCACAGGGACGGCTCCCCCGCGGCGACCAGTGACTCTCCGGTTCGCTTCGACTCGTTGGCTTCGGTGTCCAAATAAATAATGACAGCGCGATGACTGGCCGTACGTAAACACCTGCGCCGGGTACTTCGGCTTATCGGGTCCGGCGATATCGTAACCCCGCTGGATAGTGGTCAGACGCGCCGGACGGACGCTTTGGGTGGTCTCCCGATAGGACGCCATTCCGGCACGTTCGCGTGCTGTTGTTAATGATCCGACGTGAGTTCAAACGTAGAATATATCGGCGATTCACGATCTACCGGCGACGCGAACTATAACGCGAAACCCAGAAGCGACGCCGATCACGTGTTCGACAATTTTTAATCGCCGCTGCGGCCGGCGGATAAAATTTCAGTTTCGGCCCTTTATTATCCGCGCGCAATTTTTGGGCTCGTTTCAAAACGGTCCGTTACAAATCTGAGACGCGAAATCGTGCGCGTGAATAAGTTTAAATCGGTGTAAATCACTTAAACGGCCTTACGTTTGGAGATTTTAATGGAACGTATATAAACAGCTGTGTGATTATGTGTGTTTAACTATATATATATATATGCATTAACCCGCGTTGTTTGCAAAAGTTATTGATCTCCGTTTGCGAAAATAAATGATTACAAGCGCCGACCCAGTTATAAGAAAATGTAGTGTAAATCTAATTTTATTCAATTTAAGATAAAAACGGGGCATACATTATCATTTAATATTGCTGTAATAACATGATATTATGTAATGAATATCGTTGAGGAAAAATTACTATATTTCAGAATCCGACAAAAACTTCGTGTAGGGACAAAAGAAGATATTTATGTGATAATGGCATGCGTTTTGAAACAGTGAATGGGAAAATTCATATAATTGTCTTGTAAATATCTTCTGTTGTCACACGTATATTCTAAGTTACAATCTGCAAAGTTTGAATGCTTGTAAGTACTATATAATTATGTAGTTGGAATTTATAAAGTCGTTCGGGCAATAATTACACCGCAAGAAGTGAAAATATGGCGCGCGTAATCACAATGATAAGTACGATTCTAATAATTATTAATCGCAATTGTTACGCTTAACGACGTAATCGTTGCGATCGATGCTCGTTGCGCTTCGTCCGAATTTAATTCGGCTCGCAGTCGGCGTAATTGAAAAATGTCTCGGCGAAATGGAAAAAAAAGTCGCTTATCGACGAGGAATATTGTTCCTTTTCCCGTTGCGATAAGCACGTCGGAGATAATGGCACAATTGTTAGCTGAAACTTCCGCGGTTACTTTTTCCGCCGCCTCTTGGCAAAAAATTTGAATAATTGCTTGCAGCTGTTTCGCGTTCGTGTCATTAGCTTCAGTCAATCGGAGTATTAGACGTTGGAACGTTTGAGATCAAATCTTACGTAATCGAGGAAGAGGAATACGTTAATCTTTGAATGACAATTGTCGAAAAAAAAAAAAATTCAAATTTCAGTCTTCAAATAATTGCCCCTCAAACGACCATAAGAACAATAAACTTTCCTTAAAAAAAAAGCCTGAAACATTATTAAAAATGGATCAATCAAATGACCGAAGGTTACGTTTCCTCTCGTCTAAAAGCGCGCGAGTACGCCGTGAACCGTCAGGTCGGATGATTAAGAAATTTGTACAATGCAAAAAGTTGTTGGCCAAAAAATCCATCATCCGCTAAACAATCTTGCCGTCCGGCCGGGCCCGACGCCGCTCGATGAGACTCGTCGGTCGAAAAAAGTCGCGCAAAAAAGGTCGGGAGTTGATCCCCGGACCACTTAGTCTGACGTTTAAAGCCCGGACTAATAATATGCAACGTAACGACAAATCACTAACAGCAGCCGCGGTCTTTTTACGCTTTTCGTCACGGGAAATTTGGCCGCGGCTCGGTATGGCGTGCGTGCTATATACGTGTGTGACTCCAAGGAGGAAAGCGTGATCGATGCCTGTGGGATGCGGAGGCGTTCCTGGTGCGGGAGGTTACCGAGACAAATGGACGTCGCGCGTCTCCCGACCACGCCTTCCGCTGCGGAGGAGAAAACCGAAGAAGAAGAGAGAGTGCGTACTCTAATGCGCCCGTGCCATGAGAGTGCCGCGCTCCCTTCCCGGAGCCAAGGGGTTATGGCCCTGCGCGCAACACGATAAATGCGAGCCCCGGGATACGTACACCCGGGATAAGTGATCGCGGCGGAGAAAAGTCACCGCTCGCTTGAGAGTGTTTGCGTGCCAATTTTTCCCTCCGAGCGTATGCTTCGCTCATTCGCCGCGTTCCAATGACTTGTAATAAGGCGCGCGTATATAGTTTCATTTGTTGTTTCGCCGCAACGCGCGTATATTTATATTTATATATATATATGCACACCTATATTTATATCTAAGTAACACATTTCGGCGACACGGAGATATGGCAACGCAGCGAAATGTCGCCGAAATGTGCGTTGAGTGTGTTTTTTGGCATTTCAGCGACAGTCGCCGAAATATGTATATCGATAGTACATTTACACGCAGAGAATTGGTTAGTTGAATCAACCAACATTCGGTTGAATGTAGCAAATATTTTGTAAAGATAACAAAATTTTAGCTGAATCTTTGGTTGAAAATGTTCTCTGCGTGTATATCAAATTTACGTTTTGACGACGGGCCGTATCGAAATACCGTGCTGGGGCCCGTAGGATCTCGGATTTGTATTGTTTGGTTAGAATTTTGCAGGGGATTAGGGGGGCGGAGACGGTGTTGGTCAGCCACACGCAGAAAAGTTTTGTTGATTCAACCAAAATTTGATTAAATGTACAAAATATTTTGTAAATTTAACATAATTTTGGTTGAATCAACAAAACATTCTCCGCGTGCATGCAAGTTCAAAAAAACAATTTTGGACCACCGTAATTGTGGATCCTTAAAGTGGGGGGGGGGGGTGTCGCTAAAAAATAGTTGAATCAATTTATATATATATAAATATAATAACTGTTTTCCGTCAACGATTTATCATTCGTTTTTTACTGGCGATTTGACACCGCAAATGGATTCGGCGTTTTATAATTTTCAAATACACTGATACGAGTGGCGTGTGCGCGTAGTTATGGATTTATGTCTACTTTTGTTTAATTGGTGTTATGTTTGTTTTATTTTACTTTATTTATTTTTTTTTTTGAAGCTTCATCGTCGTATCAAAACTTATTACGTTTGAATGGTTGCTTGACGGTTGAATTTGTTACACGAAATCATATATTATTGTTCGAGGATAATTATTAAACAAATAAGAATAGTTTGTGTCTTTGTTTCAGCCGGTAAGTGCCGACCAACGTGTGTTACGAGAAGATATAGGAAAAGTAAGCTACGCAATCGCAATAGAAGGGGCATTCGTAATTTAACCGCATACGTGAAAAAAAAATTACAATAAATTATAACTCATCGCATGTGAGTAAATACGATTGTATATTCAGATCCATAGTTCCTTCGCGCGAACTGTGGATTAACATTAGAATATTATAATTGCTCCCGTATACAGTTTTTCCTTATTTGTATGCTTTCACACTTATCTCGGTTCTGGTGTTAGACCGAGGCAAGTATTTTCGACCGTAACAAAATGTGCTTAGAATTTATTTCATTGTAATTTTTAGCTACAACGCGAAATGAAAAACGTAAAAACGAAAAACTGATACGGGAGTGAGAAAAGTATTACGGCTTCGCGCGAAAATAGAATACTTTTCTGTGCAGTATATGTACATACATTACGCTTATCTAGTTGTAGATTCCCCGTAGAATATTCATGATAGAATGATTTACCGTGCTCTGGTGTATGAGGTATTACAAATTCTAAGTAGAAATATTTTTGTAGTTGTGTACTGCGATTCAGTTCGTACACAACGAAATTATAATTCGAATTAACCTATATTTACACTGAAATGAAAAATGCATCGCGAAAACTGCGCGACATTTTTACATAAATTCAAGACGAGAAAAAAAGATTGAGAAGTTTCGTTTGTTTCTTGTCACTTTTTTCTAATTTATTCACTATATGGGGCAGTTAATTAAATGTTACTGTAAAATTATACATACTTTTCGATATAAATATATAGATTTATTACTAATGATAATTCGATAATGAAAATTATACCATTTGCTTTTTCTTATTTATATATTCAGTCTTACGAGAATCCATTACTTAAAGTAATTCCATTATCGATTTTTAAATAAATATTTTAATTCCAGACTTATTTTGAAATTCCTTTTACATATATATACACTGAGAAAAAAGTTACAGTATAAATTACTATACCATAATGACAACTCTTTTTATTTATATAGTAAAATTTGTTATATAGTATAATAAAATTAGAAGGAATTTTGACACATTTTTGTTATATCATATAATAAATATTGTTTTAATGGTACAGTAATTTTTTAAATATCCTTCAAGATATCATTCGAACGCCATAAGGTATGGTAATTTATATTACATTTTTTTCTCCGTGGCAGTACGACAAAAATCTGATTTTGCATTATACGAAATTGTAAAACGTTTATAATTTTATGGTTTTACGAAAATCTAAGTAAACGTTAAATTACTCGAACAGTTTTAGTCAAATCAATCGACGAGTCTTCGCAAATTTGTATAACGTGAAAAGGATAAATTTTGCTCGAGGGTGCGAAAAAGGGATGCGCAGGAGTAAATAACGTTGGAGTGTGGATCGATGTTGTCCGGAACGCCCATCATTTCTTCAGTTCTCCGTTAACCTTGATTGGCAATAATTCTTCACGTGGAAATTAAAATTTAAAACTTTAATTATTCAATTTTTAAGCTCACTTTGGTCAACCGCGAGTTACCTCTACAATTTATTTTTTTTTTCAAAAATATATAATTACTTTAAATATAAAAAAAAACTGTTCAAATTTGTCAATAATTCTTTATAAACATGAAACTCGCATTTAATACAAATTGATATACGTCAGCACGTGTGACTTATATTATATATAATATACATCATTATATGTATAAATACCAAAACCAATAACTATAATTTTAGCTTCCCTCTGTGAATGAACAAAAATTAGGTCGAAGACGTATACATTTGGCGCAAATTTAATTACAAATCGAGCCGAAAAAGGAAAACAAAGTTGTGAATTTGAGCGACTAGATTCTATCTTTCGAATGCGGAATTCGGGGCGAATTGGTACAGTCTCGTTGCGCGAAGGCAGCAATTAACAATTGCACGGTATAAAGCATTGCCTACGCGTATAAATTTATGCATCGGCGTTTTTCGCACATACGCGTGTGCACCGGCTATTGCATATGCATGTCGCGATTGATATGAATGCATCGTTGCATACTAATCGACCCCCCCCAACATTGCTATCTGATCCTATTTGCACTTCGTCCGCAATAGCGTCTCATCGTTTTTTTTTTTGCGCGAAATCTCGCATCAAATCTCGTAGCAAAGAGGAAACTCTTGTTCGCTATCGGAATTTCGACCAACGAAAAATGCTTGTCAAGCAAAACGACGAGTCAAACAAATTATGGCAAATGTTACGTACGTGTTACTTCTTTTCGTACGTCGATGTAACATTTTGCACTTTGACGTGCCATTTTGAAACGGCTTATAATTCAAAATTAATTGCTTTTACGCGCAACTTGTATTATCTATGTATATATCGATGGATACACGTATGTACACAGTGGACGTCGTGGAACCGGATTGTGAAATTTCATACGCATCTTATATACAGAAATTTAATAAAGTTTTTAGTCGCGCTTTTTTGTCGAATAATATCCATTTCTTTTATACCCTTTTGTTCCGTTTTTAAATTACAACTCCCGTCTAATGACATTTTGCAATACTTCACATGTCGGGTAAAAGTTTATGAAGACATTACGTTGATGATTGGGAATATAAACAGACGCATAAAATTCTCTCGGTAACCAAGTCCGTCCGAACAATTTCTCACATCAATAACGTTTATCTCGAGAGTATATATATATAAAGCAAAAATGCACACATAACCTTTCCCGCACCACCTTCGCTCTATTTGAATATAATATTTGCTATAAATTACGTGCCCGCGCTCTTTTTATCGCATATAATTATTCCAAAACGTCGAACCAACATTACGCTTGACAAATCGCCTTAATTTCATTGTTATCTTAATGGCATCTCGATATCGTGCATTCTTCGAATTTGTGCAATGCTCTTTCGCCCAAAATATGCGCAAGGCGAATTATAAAAGGCGGACAAAAAAGTCGCGACGGGACGGTCATTATGAATCACTCGGTCGAGCAAACGGCCGATTTTATCGGCTGGATTTCGAAGCTTGTTTTAACCGCGTGGGAGGATAATGCCTCGACTCCTTCCTGCGGTTTCTTTTTCTCCCCTCTGCCCCTTGTTACCCCGTTATCGTAATCTCACAAGAGCGAGACGTTTGCGTTTCGACGCTGTTAATACGACGAAATTACGTGAATTCGCAAAAAGATACGTGTATAGATAGACCGGACGTCAATCCGGTCTGATAGGATTAATTTGACCCTGCTTAAATGTCTATTAAACTCGGCGGTTGAACGAGGACCAATGCATTGTCTCTCTCTATATATATATATATGTATATATGTATCTAGGAAGGTGGTAGCAAAAAAGTTGTTGCGCCATTAGCTCGCCGTAAACATACGAGCAGAAAATTAGGCTCATTATGGCATCGAAAAAATTGTTTAATGACCTTGAGCCGGGCACCCGGGTTCCTGCGGCAGCTGCGTTATAGTTTTATATCATTATACATCTCGTCGGGCGTTCGATTTTTATAATTATACTCAAATAGTCGACAAACCTGGTTACCGTTAAATATAAGAATGCGGATCGTTTATGTAACGCGAGTGTCAATATGGCGGCAATATATACGTTTTCGCGAGCAAAACTCCCTGACCGTTCGTTTTGAAAGTCGAACGGTTATACGCGTGGCAAAATCAGTGCGCCTAAAAAGCAGATGTTTTCGGAACACTTTGTTATATATTTCCGCGCAAAAGTGTGCGTTGTTACAATATAATTCAGGTTTTGGCGCGATTAAAACACGGTCGATAATGCAGCCAATCGCAATCAGTTGTGACTAAGTATTGTCACTTATTTCTTCTTCCCTGTTTTTTTTTCTCCGTCTTTTTTTTTCGTTATACCGTATTCTACCGTCTTTATTTATACTTATAATAGGTGCAATATATGTAATACACACGGAGCAGCTGTTTCGATAGAAATCTTGCGAATGAGTGTTTTGCAACCCAGGGTAGAAATGGAACAGCTGCCTCCCACTATCGGCCAACCATCGATGGCGCCAATGTCCTCTTGGTACAAACTCGCGTTTCCTTGGCTCGGCGTTCTTCATCGACACCGCTAACCTATCAGCCACTCCGAGCACGTACCTCTGTCTATCGTATCTAATTATCCGAGAAAATTGCCCGATACCCAGAATGTATTCAAGTAACTTAAACAACTCGTTTACAACGAGTACCCGATACAAGTTCTAGAATTATATTTATCCTTTTTTGACAACCGTTATGACTCTATCCATGTTTATTATACCTCGCTGTACCCAATTATTCGACGAAAAACTAATTCGACGGAGTGCGTATTGCAATTTTAATTCCTTTTCCTATATATATATACACGTAATGAGAACGTGCATCTGGTTTTATGTAAATACGTATGTAAATGCGGTCGTGTCATAATATAAACGATTAATTGACGGACGTCAATTTATGTTACGGATGGTTATCGCAGACTCCGGTACGTTTGTACGATTCAACTTGTTTCACGTGTGTTATTTAGCGACGTGACAAAAGGAAGAACATATTTATAATTATGATTACGTTTGATTTCTCGTAAATATATTTTGGGTTTAATTTTCATTTTGTATATTAATTCGCGTTGACTGATTGTAAATTCATTTTATTGGTATGCGTCTATGTATTTGCATATAAATATGTACACTGAAAAAAATAATCTTACAAATTTGACCAAAACTAGATAATAAAAGTAGGAAAAATAGACAAAAATGTATATAATATGATAAATTACGGTCAGAAATTTCTAAAAATATGTCAAATATTACCAAATAATTGGTAAATACCATGATATTGTCTAATGTTTATTCACATTTTTGCTCACTTTTCCTCCTTTTATTATCTAGGTTGGTAAATTTTGTAATATTATTTTTTTCAGTGTATATACACAGAAAAATTTGGTAGTAAAAATTAGCATGAATAATGCTAATTGAGCATTACGACTGAACATTTTTAACATGTTTTGTGTTCAAATTTTGGATAAAATATGTTAAAAATGTTACATATAACACAAAAAGTGTTAAAAACTTGTACATAAAAATTAATACGAAGCATGTTAAAAATTATCATTTCTCAGTTATCGTAATGTTGAATTCACATAATTCATGTTAATTTTACCATCAAATTTCTCTCAGCGCATTTATATATATATATATATATATATATATATATATGTGTGTGTGCTCGATCACACGCGCCTAATGTATCAACCAATTAATTAAAAACCTAATTTTTTACGTTCAATTAACGTATAACGTCAGTTTGATTTCGATCTTGGATATCATCGAGTGGATTTGATAATCGTTTGCCTAACTAAATGCATTTATACGCCTGCAAATTCTAGATCTGTAATTTGGTGAATGGTTCGGGCGTTAAAATATTTACGGAGATATACGAGGACGAGCACCCTCGTCATTTGAAATGCCTTTGGACTGTGTTTGGAATAAAGAAAGGGTTTATCCCGCGGGGCAGTAGTCTTCCACGCACACCGCATAATAGGCGGCTTCTCTGAGGGGTGTTATTATGGTAGCTTTTAATTGTTCTAGCTCATTGTTTAATTCCTGTGGGACGCCAACGTGGGAAATATAGTATCGCGATCTGTTTTGAAAAATCATTTGAACCCGAATCGGACCTATTATTAATAGTGATGCAGCAGCATGATTATTAAGGCCCGAACGTACCTTGCAAAGCTATCAGATTAATCATTTGGAAATGATCAGTTTTTTTTTTTTTTTTTTTTTTTTTTTTTTTTATTTTTTTTTATTTGTGATATTATTTGTATTTATTATAAAAAATAGAATATTTTCAAAATATTTACATTTTTCTTCTTCAACACTCCTAACTCCCCAGAAGCCTCTTTTTACTCTTTCACTCATTTTTCATACAACAAAATACAGAACCAACCAGACAGT
>JABFQC010000691.1:0-24340 GCA_022817085.1 Psilanteris sp. ZL-2020
TTTTACCATACGTATAATAATTTTATTATATGGAATGACAAATTAACCAAATAAAACGTTAAACAATTATATAATATACTGGAAAACTGCAGATACTTGTCATTTTTGACTGCTTTATCATAAAGTATAGTAATTTTACGCTATACTTGTTTCTCCGTGTACAGACCAATTATCTAATATTTACTATAATAGTAGATGTACGTGAGGAACACTTATGTGTGCATCCTCATTTGCACAAATGAGTGCTCTCATATGTAATTTTTTCAAAATTCAAATTTAAGGTGGTTGTTCAATCGATTTTGACAGATATTGCAGATTTCGTTATATTTTCGTTAATTTATTCAATACGTTTATTTTTCGTGTATATTTTCTCATTTCTGTAGAATTTATTTAATGTTAAGAAAATCAATTTAACATAACATTAAAAACGTAAATAGAAAATTCGTTTTTGAGG
Organism: Psilanteris sp. ZL-2020; assembly: GCA_022817085.1. NCBI lineage: Eukaryota > Metazoa > Arthropoda > Insecta > Hymenoptera > Scelionidae > Psilanteris > Psilanteris sp. ZL-2020. The sequence continues at coordinate 455 of JABFQC010000691.1, forward strand.
TGATAAAAAAATGAATTTACTAATAACGTAATTGAAAATTTACATTTATTATAGAAAAATAATTTCCCATTAGCAAAAAACGTGGGCAAATTCTTGCATTTTATTAAAAAGCGAAATTTAATAATGCAATAAAAGAAAGCAGTATTCCGTTACATTAGACTTAAAGAACCCCCTTAAAAATCAAAATATTAAAAAAATGATTTAAATTATTTAATTTATTTTTAACTTTTGTAATAAATCGTAGATAATTGGTCTGTAAAATTGGTCGCAAATAATACATTTAGATATTTATATCATACACAGACGTTAATTTAAATCCATATACTATTTTGTAAAAACTTATATATTATATGTATATGTGCACATTTTAATTTAGATTTTCATTAATGGTTTTGATTTTTAACTTTAATATTATCAGTATAATGCAGTCACAAGAAAAGTTAATAATATTGATGTAATATGAATGCCTTAGTAATTATAAAACTAAAGCTTAAAATTTCATTACGCAAAAGGTTAATCTTTCACAATAAGTGAAAGATATTTTTTGTAAAATTATTATAGAAAAATTATAAAATTATTATACAATAAAATATATACACTGAGAAAAATCAAACATGAAAAATTACCATTTATAATACGATCTTGGAATTTTAAGCGACAAATCAAAAAAATTTTTTTTTTTTTTAACAGAAAAATTTAAGTTTTTTACGTAGAAATTTACTGCTTTATCTGAAAATATTACCGCTAAACATAGTAAATTCCACGTTTTTACGCTTAAAAGTCCAAGCTCGTATTATAAGTATTAAATTTTCATATATAATTTCTCTCAGTGTATATATAAAATACTATAAAATCCAGTTTGATATAATATTCATTAATAAACTATTATTTTCAATGAACTGCGCTTTGATTTAAATTTTTCTATATTAACAAAATTTATCATTATTATTATTATTATTATTATTTATTTATTTATTTATTATATTATTTCATTATATACTTGTAAAAAAATGTTAAATAAGCTTTAAATACATATAATACAGACCTCAAAGGCCATTCGATAATTGGTTTACATATTCATTCTACTCCATGAAAACATACTCAAGGAAATTTGGATTCGAAGACTCTGCTGATGTATTGTTATTGTATAATTTCAAGTATATCCAGTAGTTTTGAAAGATCCACACCCCAGACGTAGTTGGGAAGCATCTCTGATGTTTTAAATATGAAGAACACGTTTATAACCACAATAAAGTGTGGAGCTTTCAAAAGGACTGGGGTACAACAATAACTTTCAATTAGCAGATCGATTCATCATGTATTTTCAGATTGATAAAAGAATGTGATCAGCATTTATTTCTAAAATTAATGTCTTATGAATGTATATATCGGTGTGCACAGAAAATGTAACAAAAAAGACGACACTTTTTGTCGTCTATTCACAAAAATTGTACAGCAGATTTTTTAACGAAGAGTGCATGAATGGTTGAACTTGTATTACATTATCAAATTCGTCTGTTGACAATGAAATCTTAAAAAGTAAAAATATTGTTGATTTATTTAAAAAAACACTAATTCTAAGGATAAATCATTGCGACACCCTGTATGTACGAAAAATCACTTCTGCTACAACGGAGTCAACACTTTTGCATTTACGTTAAATGTAATACTCGCTTGATGTTTTAATCCCCTCTTTTATATCGGGAGAATCGTAATATAAAATGAAATGTCAGTTTTCTTCTATATGTTATTGCGCCTATTACTCGTCTCGCATTTTTATTCCACCTCGCAAACGGGAGACAAAAAGTAGATGTCATTTCATCAGATATAATAAATTTTATTTTAAAATTATTTTCTCCCGTTTTGATAACGTGCATTGACATAGGCAATAGTGTAAAAGCTGAATTTTTTTATTATGAAGTGCAGAAACACTGAACTAGTTATGAACGGTTGATATTTCACTAACGCAGTTAAAAGGGTTCCTAAAATCTAATATAACGGAATAGTGTTTTCTTATATTATTGTATTATTAAAATTGTGTATGTGCTACTATTTTTTGATGATGGGAAATAATTTTTGTATAATAAATTTAAAGCTTCAAATGAAATTCCTCACGTAATTAGTCGACTCGTTTTTTATCGCATCAGAAACGAGTCTGCTATTTCATTTTTAATATTATGTTAAATTGATTTTCTTAACATTAAATAAATTCTACAGAAATGAGAAAACGTGGCTATACACGAAAAATAAACGTATTGAAAAATTAACGAAAATATAACGAAATCTGTAATGTTTGGCAAATGTATTGAGATAATGAAATGAGATAAGTAAAAATGACAATATAAAATGACAATATATCGACAGTATATTACAAATATGTTTATAATATATTATAAATAGATTGTAAATATCATTCATAAATGTCAAATATATTTACTTCTTTATACATATATTGCAAGAAATTATACTATTAAACATACATTTTTAATATGTTTCAAACATATTTGTAATATATTGATAATAGATTAGGATTATATTTGCAACAAATCGACAGTATATTACAAATATATGTTTATGTTTACTAAGGGGGAAAGCTTGAAGAATTGCAACGTAATAATTTTTAAGATATACAAAATAATGTAATATAGCACGACTGTCGATTTAATATCGTAATTAATTAAAAAACTTGCATTTCTGCTAGTTAGTTTCAGTCTCGAACGCAGCCCTCATATTCAAACCTTCAGCGACACGTTCAAATTCACACGAGTTGTTACTATTATTATAGATAATACCCGGTATCGTAACTGATACCATGCTTTCGCATGAATTTTTCGATATTTGCTTTACTTAATATTCGCTTGTGCAAGAAGTAGCAAAGCTGCTTAAATTTTAACCTATAAAGTAATTTAGTTATTGTCAGTGGAATATGCACTATCTATCAACTAGAAATTCGATTCGATTTTCCTTTTTATCGCATTCGCTGAAATGTTTAAACTTTATATATATTAAATTTAAATTCTATTTCCTTTCATTAAATACATAAAATCTATTTAAATTTTCCAATATTTATTTCATACGCTTCGGCTTTGCAGCGAACAGAACAAGCAATATAGAAATAAATCTATTATTGTCTTATTCGTAGCATACTCTTCTTTATTTAATAACTAACACTTTACAATTAAATACTATAACGTTACAAGCGCATATATGTCGTCATTAAAAGAGCAAAAGTAAAGGCAATTTTTGATGTTTGGTTTATTAAAACTCCACGCATACGAATCTTGTAATAAAAAACTTATTATTAAAATATTTATTACATTATATATTAACTTATGTAATTTATTTTAAAAAATACTTTTATTCTCTATTAAATTTCGCATTGAACAAAAATATATACCAATTTACTTTTTTAAACAAGAATTTAAATTATCCGACTACCAATATCAACAAAAGCATTTGGTTATAAATACCGGTAAGATCATTGTACATACAGTTAAAATAACTGCCGAATCGAATGCATTAGTTCAATTAAGATTATATTTTATTTCAATATTATTTATATTAATTTAATATATTTGCCGGGAAATAAAGTTCCGGTAGAAAATACAATGGTCTCTGAGCGTTTAATAATAAAGAAAATGAAATAAAAAAACACGCGAAAAAGCAATTTAAGACGATATGAATTTTGTTGATTGTGTATGTTTACATTCGTTTGTGTTCATTCAAAAATCCAATCCCAACGTTCTTTTGAAACACATACAAATTCTATTTTTATTTTTAGTATACATCAATTATTTGTTTACATTCGAAGGTTATATCTTGCACGTCCCTTTTTCTTTCTTAACCGACATCACTAACAACCCGATTCGCGACGTTATTTACGGTCGCGCAATTTACAAATTGTAAATTTGTCCCGATAAAGTGCGATAATTATTTAATTATTCTCGTTTTCTCGTTTCCCTGAAACACCGTTCTAACCGGAAATACTCAAATCACATCTTCATTTGCAATAAATCGCAAACTATATATATATCGTAAATAAACAGCAATTACTCATCGCATTAGACGGCTTATAAATTTGTTTAAGCAAATTGCGCGCGCGTAAGCCGGAGTCTTACGAATTACAAGAGCAAACGCAGTTCGTAAGAAAATTGCATTACGAAAATGAAAAATCACGAAAATCTAATTTCTCAATGCAACGCGAACGACGCGCAACATAAATAAATCGCGTCGATTTAATTAATCAATCAATTAATTCGCTCGAGTATTTTACGCGCGTAGTTGTAGAATCGGCCGAAACGCAGTCGAAAAATAAAAGTTCGAAATCTAATAAAAGAAAAAGATAGGACACTATAAGAGAATAAGACACAAGACCTTGCCCCAGTTTTTCGTTCGCGATGAAAACGAAAACGGACACCTCGATCCCGTTCTAGTTATACGTTGCAAAGGAAAGATAAGCGCCTCGGAAACGAACACTGCGGGGAAAGTCAAATTATCTGTGTTTACGAAATTCAAATTCGAGGAATGATGAAAAGACGACGAAATAATAGCGAGGCGGTCGTGAAAAAAAAAATACAAAAAAAAATTTCCAAGATATATTAGAAGCACTTATTCGAACTGTTCCTTTATGTATTCATGCGCTAGAATATAAACGGAGTTGGGTATTTTGATTAACGTATTATTTACGTTAATTTATTATTATTTATTTACTTTAGTTGCTAAGACCGAAGTCATAGTAAAAGCTATTTATTGCTCGCTGACGTCAATGTGATCGAAAAGTATTTAAAAAAAAATTACAAGTCAAATAGAAAGCGCTAGATTTGTTTTCGCGCGCGACGAGTTACATTTCGACCAATAATACGGCGCCGTTATTTTGTCACTTTTGTAATATAATTAAACCCCGAACGACACCCGGTTTGTTATTTTTGTGTATCTGTTTGTCTACGCGGCAGTTTAAGTCCGTCTTTTAAACCAACAACAGCACATTCGCGCATCACGGTACTACAGTTGCTTCTGGTCGAAAAGCCGGGCGACGCCATTGGTCGTTCGGATTCCGATTGCGTTCGGCGGACGTCGATTCCTTTCGCGCGGATTCATCGAATTGTTGAAGCGGCAATAGCGCCGCGCCATTTTGTTATCGATATCGCGGAGCGACGCGCGTGTCGCGCGCACGCCACCATAACCTAAAATTGGCGCGATTGATTTTCGGTCGTAATTATCGATGGGCCGTTGCGCTTCGTCGATTCGAAGTCGAATTTTGTTCGCGATTTCGGAGTCTGTGTCGCCTTGTCCGTATATCACGAACGCGGCCGTATACGTGCACCGCGCATTTACGTTAGTATTAGTAAATATAAAAATAGCATAGTTTGAAATAGTAACTATTGACTTCTAACAGATTCTTCTGTACTCTGCGGTTGGACTACACTGTACGCAAAGTCGCCGATTAGGATTAACGATGACTTTCGGGAGATTACTTTTTCCATTCGCTTTGTATTTTCTGATCAGTGTGTGTATGTATGATTGTATCAAAAATAAGACCACGCGAAGTGACATTTTTTTGTCTGACAATTTTACAGGCTACATTTTTTCGGACTTCAATTAGGACCGAGTCGCGGAAAAAATCCCTCGACTATTATCGGCTAATAAATCAAACGAGGATACTCATCATTTTTATGCTAAACTTGCGCGGTTAGGTGCCATCTATAATTCTATATTAAAAAGATATCACGAATACCTGCGATATTCCCTAATGTAGTTATCGATTTTTCATCAGCGTCATGTCCTTGATATCTTAAATTGTGGGTAAGTGTGCATGCAAAGGACAATTCCTTGCTTATTAATTAGTCGTCGTTAACGATGATTAAATGCAGCTTATGAAAAATCGTTAAACTTATTCGTTCGGTTTTTCATACTGTCAATTCTTATGTATTAGTCGAGCACTTTGATTAATTAAGACATTCTGTTTCGTCGTAGGAGTCTCATCGTGTTGACAATTCCGCGTTGTAAAACAATGTAATAAGAACTTAATGGTCTAATATAAAATTGTATCATTTTATATTGCTTTGTATAGGTAAACCATAAAAGTTTGTTATGTTGTACATATAGGACAAACATGTACACATATATGTAATAAAAATTGTATTTATTACTGTTGTTGTCTATAATAGCTCTAAGGAGCGTTGAGATTGTTTTGTTTCTTAATAACATGGATAGATTATATTAAGAAATAGAAACATTCTTGAAAAGAGAAGCTTTCGAGTTGAAAACTAATGTTTATAAGATAGATATTATTTTATGATATCTAATATAATAATAATAATCGTGTCAATATAATCAAAGCCATAATGTATGTAAACGTATGTAATTTTTTTTTTATATTAGTATTGTAGTTCTACAATACTTGTAGAAGTATTGTAGCTACTATAAACGAACCAACTAGTTTTGATTGAAGAAAGAAATTAAAAATGATATTATGGAACAGTGTAATTATTATAATAAATTATTAATAATAAATAATTATTATAATTAATATCAGTTAAACCTTCTTGGCTGGAAAATATCGGAGCAGGCGAGAGGAATTACTATAATCTATCGCTGGATCTAGGATAAGAAAGTGCACAACTCAGTAGGATGCTGAACGTAGACAATAAAGTGGCTGCTGGAGGTGACAGCGGTTTGTGCTTTTGCCGAAGTATAAGAAATCTCCTGCTGACCCATCATCTAACTGCCCAATCTAACTGCTGGAAATGGCAGGAAAAGTCTTCAAGTACATCGTTTTTAGTAAATTTGGGACCTTTAACTGTGGAACGTGCATCGTTACGTGTGGGGAAAAATTGAACAATGGAATAAAATTTAAACAAAGAAAAAATATGATATTCATTCATGAAATATCCATGATTTTCAGCAAGAATTTTTCATAGACTATGTAAACATTGGATAAATTCCCAATATATTATAACAATATACCAATTACCATAGTACATAAACAACATTTGTAATATGGAGGAAAAAATACAATAAAGAATATTAAAAAACATATATTAAAAGTTGTTTTTAATATTATCCCTTTTCAAATAGCAAAAATCGCAATATAATGGATTTGTATAGCATAAAATATGAATAGAAATAATAAAAATAATCAATTAACAGTTAGTTTTATTATTGGGAACTCTAGTTACCGCACACACCATTACCATCGTCATGAAGATGATATAAATCGTGAGAAGATATAGCTGGATCGTGCTGAAAAACTGATACAGAGGAATACTTTCAACCGCTGTGATTTTAGACACCGAGACGCCTTAAACCCAGCAAGAAACCCATAAATCTTAAAATTATATCCCGGAAATAGTGTAAACATTGTAAAATGTAGTACCAATAGAATATTGTACTTAAAATGATATAGAAATAACTAAGAACAACTTCTTTGATATTATATGAGATTTGTTAATAGCGCGTAATTTATTGTAAAATAAAGTTTTAAGAAATAAGATTTGTTTATGTTAGTAGCCGTTTTACTAGATTAAAATTAAGATTAATTGATTTTTAATTTAAGTTCGTTATTCACAGCACACCTAAAAATTCAATCTGATAATAAATATAAATATTTGTGTTTAATTTCCTAAAGGATTCGTTTTTTGAGTGATAAAAAATAGTGCAATCGACAACTTTGAAATCAACGACAAGGTTATGAAATTGAAACACGATTTAGAATTATGTATGATATATATATATATATATTAATAATAAAATAGTAATAATACTTTATTATTTTAACATTGTAAATTAGTAGTATTTATTTGAATAATTAAACAATAATGTAGAAATAACAGCATCTTTTAAGAAATTGGAAAATATTTTAAATATATGATAATCAAAACGAGTAGACTCGTATCATGTTATAGAGTAAAAAAATAATATTTCAAACTACCCCTCCTTAAAACCCTATGTATATATTTAAATTAGTTCACATTATTTCATAATTTTAATTAATACATATTTTTATTAGCAAATGCTGTATAAATATTTTAAACCATACAGAATAAAATAATTCAAAAAATTACGTATTATCTTTGTTTTGATTATAATTACATCCTTATTTCAAACAATTTATAAATTAGAACAATCAAAAGTATAAATTTTATATATGTAATACAATAACAGTCGATTTGACTCTCCTGCGCAGAAAAATCATTTATACGATACTTGTTAACAAGCTTATTATACCGGATTGAGTTACGCGCATTGTAATCAGTGTTGCCACCTTTTTATATTCTCATCTTTGTCATAATCAGCCGTTCTGTTTTTGACGTCTATTCGATTGGGAAACTTGGCACAAATGCGGTGAGCATTACATGAGCGCGCTAATGAGTCGTCCGTGCGCATGTGCATGTCCCGTTAGCGGCGATTTTATGAAGTGAACAAAAAATTATTTAATAACTGTTAAAATTTAACATACGAATAAAAAGGAACAAATTATTGTTAAACCATTGATTGTTATTTCAAATGTAACGTTAAAAATATACATAAAGAACAAAAACCGTTAATCACGTTGTTAATAGTATCGCATTAATTTCGTGTTTGTTTCTCCGATAAATATTTAACATAAGAATTATTTAATGAAGGTCATTAAGTGTTTATGTAACGTATAATAAATATGAGATAAAGGGATGATTGGATGAAGGGGAAGTGTTCAGGTTAGATAAAAGTTAGTAATTAAATTATAAATAACGTTAGTGTCAATGGAACATTTAATTTTGAAACAGATTAAAAACGAAAGCGATTTTGGTTGGCGCCTTAAAAATAACAATGTAAATAATGCAATATAAATAGTAAAGATTACAGCAGTATGGTGTAATATTTATATATAACTTTATTCTCCAAGATTAATAACATTACATTAATATTGTTCAACATTGAAACAAGTAATAAACAATTTTATGTCGCTCCCACTCTTCTTATTAATATTAATTCATTCCACGGAATCGAATATATTTTTTTTCTTTCGCATTTATTGTTGTCATAAAAATGTATATTCCGAAACACAATAAAACGTAGCCGCATTCGTAATAACACGATCGTTGTTCTGCATCGAATTTATATTAATTAGAATTCTTTTTTACAAATACTTTATTAATATATATATGCTTTACTTATTTTAAAACCGTACATTTCAGAAATAGCAGCTTTATGTATATATATAACTCGTTGGGGAAAAATTACTCCAGTTATAGTTTCTGAATATGTCTAATTAAGTCATGTTCCGTTGTCTTCGTGTTTTCGTTGTTGCAGACGCAATTTTTCACTGTCGCGTTTATTTTATTCCTCAGTTGTTATAAATTAGAAACTTTAATGATTTATCGCCAGTTTATTCCATTGCTCCAATAACCCGAAGCTTCGGTTACCATTGCAAAGCGTTACGCAATTCTTGCTAAGACTTGTTTGTTCGCACACGAAATTACCAATTTTGATTGTTAACTCGAAAGATATAAAGTAACGTAAAATAATGCGTTAATTAAAGTTATATACATGAAAAGAAAGAATAGCTCCAAGATGCTTTCCGAAGGCCATTCATAAAATTACATAAACTTACTCAACGTCTGTAAACAAAAACAAAAAGTAGCGTAACAATGAATTTGTCATTGAATATAATAATTTTAACAAAAAACGTTTTTCGGTTTGTTATTTATCCATTGTTACGATTATATTACTTGAACAATCTGAATCATCATCAATATATTCCTGAATAATGTACAGGAGGACGAATTTGTTTCATAAATCATTGTAATGGACTGAACAGGGAAAACACATCCCTCGGAAAACTAACGGGGGAAAAAAGATGCACAAATCAACAATCGAGTTAGTTTTGATTAGTCAAGGTCACGGTAATTCTATTTTCCTTTATTCTAGCATATTTCTATTAACTAATTTATCTTGATTCTATTGAAACAATTCTTTGTCCGTTCGCCTTAACAATAATCTCTTTCGTAACGCCGAAAATAATTACCATTCTATTCCTCGTTCCTTTTATTTCGCGCGAAAATTTACATTCGCGTTTGTTATGCGCAAATCAGGCGCACCAAGTGTATATGTTTTAAGCGTATGCGAATGTATTCGGAGCGCCTTTAAAAATCGATTTATTGAAATTAAGTATTCAATCCTTGTCCCGCAGTTTTTTCAAACACAACGTATATACACTCGCACACAAATACGCGCGCTCTATAATAAAAAGTGACTAGACAATTTCGGAGGAGTTTCAACAATGTCTCCGAACTGGATCTCATAGCTGCAACATTATTGGTCTAAATGCAACGTCCTTGTACCCGTTGTCCTACTTTCAGGATAGCCGGAGTTTCCGCGCATTCCAGGAACATATCGATAAATGTGTCAAGGTTCTTTTGCCTGTGCCGAGTATCCGCGCGAAATAAACCCCGAACGCGGAATGAATGACGAAAATGGCGACGGGCGCGCGAGACGCGACAAAAATGGCGGTAAACGCGCGCGCGAGCCCCGAAAAAAAATTCCGTCTCGAGAGATTTTCTTGCGTCGCGACGAGTTCGCCCGCGGCTGTGTACCCAGAGCCTTCCCCTTTGTTGCGCTCGCCTCAACCTCTGCGTCGCGATGTTGCCATCGCAATTTACATGCTCCAACCTTTCTGCGCTCGACGAGAAATTGCATTCCCTTTTCAGCCTACCGCGCGTTTTCGATTTTTCGCAATTTCGCGATGCAATTTTTGCGATCGTCTACGCGCGGTGCGTAGGAAATTTTACGTCTACGAAAAGTACGCGGTATCGATTCATCTTTGAAGGTTATTTGGCGTATCAGTTTGCAACTTACGACGCTTGTTTGAAATGATAATTGTACGGCCGAAGCAAGGGGGAGGGGGGTGAGCATTCGCGGAAGGGTGCGTTTGGTTCTCGAAGTCCGCGCTGCCTTTTGTTGACGTCATTTTTCGATCATTTTTGTATTGTTGATTACAAAGCCGCGGAGTAATTCGAGTTGGAAGAATCGTGAAAAAGACTTCAGTAATACAAACTAATTAGATGGTAGGGGTAGAAGGGCGTGGGAGGGGTGAGTTTGATTTGTTACGTGATCTGATTCAAGTATTCTCGTACATTTATAATGAAAATAATTGAAAGAGAATTTTTAAAAGTACAAACAAGAAAATGAAAAGATAATATTTACGTTTTAAAATATTAACGTGGCGATTAATATTGTTGTTGATAATGAATTATTCTTAAAATTATTATGAAAGTATATTGTTTATTTTGTTACTTTATAGTTTTACTTTCATCTTGACGATTGTTAAACACAAATTCGCGAGTCGATTGATGTTTATCGCAACCAGTGTTGCCAGGTAAAGTGAGACAGAAAAGGCAAAGGGAAAAACCCACTTATTGTGGGATCATTGTGGAAACTGACAGAGAGTGCTAAAAATTGACATCGGTGATCGCAACTTCACCCTCTTGAATTTTCGAGGGATAAATTTTACTTGTTCGGACAATTGCAGTATATTAATCTATGAGTAGGAGCGATTTTTTTAATGTCTTTGTTTATCATCAAAGGCGTCGCACAGTTATCTTTGCTGGTCGATCGAAAAAGATTATTGGGTTAAATAAATCTATCTCCGTAAATTAATTATAATAATGGTTTCGTTCTTTAAAATACTATTTGGTTTAAATACGACGTTTATTTTCTGGATACGCTATTGTGTATTATTAAATTGAAATTAAAAGTGATTCGCAGCGTCAATGAGACTCTAGTGATATACGAATATTCGCGTCGCGAACAAAAGCCAATTATTTCGTAAATGCTTGATTCGATTTTTTTTGACGCGCCACTAGTACTTGAATTCAACTACTAATTAAGAAGAGATTGTTTGGAGTCTTGAAACAAGCGTGCGCGTCGAGTCGCCTCGCCAGATTACGCCGATTAGATTAACAGAACGAACTTTTCCGAATTTTAATTTTGAACGCGAGCAGTTTATTTTGTAAACACAACGGGTCAATAATAATTACGAATTTCACGGAAACAATTCGTGCATGATTGTTGACAAAATATATCTATGAATTTATCGTTTCATTTTTTTTCTCTCTCTAGAAAATATTAAACTCATAAATTCTACACCAAGTTCAATATTCGTATTAAAAAAAAATTGCACTCGCAACTTTGCCAACATTGTTTTCGTTATCATCAACATAAACCGTCTTTTTTGTTTCATTCCTTTCGTCGTCGTTAAACGAACCGAATAAAATTAATAATTTGAAATTCCAACGAAACGTTGAAACTCACACACCGACAATTACGAGTGCAATATTAACATAAACACACAATAGAAAATACCATGAAGTCAAGATATTAATTTTTTAAATGCTTCATCCAATATTTACGTTAAGAAATATGATATATAGCAGCATTTTGTATTATTGATTTTCCACTCAAGATATATTACACGAGTTCACATACGAAAGGGAGGAATGAAATCAACGAAGGGATTTGATATGTCACCGAAGTTTATCAAATTATATACTAATATCAAGGACCCGGAAAATATGGCAGCAGAAAACAAGCTATAAAAAAGCAACGAAGCTTTTGCATAAAAGTCTGAATTCAAAATGTGAGTTATTCGTTAGATTGCAGGTTAACGTCTTTAGCTTTTTAACCTCGGATAATCATAATTGTATTATCGACCCGAGATGATGTCCGTAATCATGTCTACAATATTTCAACGCCGTTAAAAATGTAGGCTTCAGTTCAAGATTTCATGTTCTAATACGAAATAAAGAAGGACGCGAAATAAATAAACAAAATATACTAAGGTCATTTATGTGTTGACAATATTTATTTTGTTCCCGTATTTTTCTAACATCTTTACATCGACTAATTGTTTTCTTATCCTTTTTAGAGTTTGTTCAACTCAAATTGATACGTTTACTTCCGAGGATTTCGTTGAAAACTAAAAACCGTATTTTAAAAACTAATATAAACAAGAATTGAACAACGCATATTATGATAAACAAAATATAATTTTTCTAAGAAATTAAGGAATACCGTTTCACGCGAGATTTTCTACGAATTGACGATTTATTCAGAGAATCACTTTAAACTACAAAAATAGAAGATTTCGATTCTATACTGAATTCAGTCGACGGTGCAATTTATTTACGGTGTGATATTTATTCCGAACATTCAAATATTTGAAACACGTAATTTCGACGCGAAGTCAACGTGGAAAAAAGGATTCCACGTAAATTCCAAGTACAATCGAGGATTTGAATCTGTTCAGGGATGACATTAAAATGGTAAAAGACATAATAACGCGGTTTTGTCAATCTTTTCGTTTGCTACAATTTCGGTTTTTTTTCCCCCCAGATTATCTCAATCCACGACAGAATGACAAACGCTACAAGCCGGCTTTAATCCAGCGTGAAATATGAGGGCAAATTTTCAGCCCGTGATTAAATTCGAATTGACGAAGGGATTAATAAATAGCCATAGTGTTCCAACAGATTCGCAATTTATATTAAGAATAAACCGAATATAAAATATATTCGCTCCATTAAAAAATGTTGTTTGACGTTATCTCAGTTTTAATAGGAGAGGCACAATTTATGTTTCTAATATATCAGAGTGGGTTCTTGTATACGACGGTTTTTTGAGCATACGTAACATTTGCCGGGGAATAAATCGTTGTCAGGGGAGCATTATTTAAAATTTTAATTTGCTATAATAAGACAAAAATCTGGATTATTTCTCAAGGTATCATATAACCGTTCGATTCGGTTATTTAAAAACATAAAATGACGCGTTCGAGCTTTTTGATCCAAAAATGGTAGAAACTGGATTGACGTTTTGAAATTATTGTACGGTCGCGTCTGTTGGTTTTAAATCATGAATTTTTTAATGCACGCAGAAAAACATCCGTTAAAATTACTGCAAATTCAGTTAATTATTAAATTATCAAATAAAAAAATTATTAAATAACAGGAACTCACGACAAAAACTGTCATTTACACTGAGAAAAAGATTCGATAACTGTTATGAAATATATTTATGAATAGGAGCAACCACATATATGTTAACATTTATTGTTTGGTGTTTGATTTTTATGTCGCATGTAATAAGCTATTAATAAATATGATAAATATAATTTATATGTAATAACAATTATTATTTCCATTTACATATTATACACAAAGTGATAAATATTATCAAATATGTAGTTGCGCCTATTCAAAATATATTTCTTAACAGTTATTAAACCTTTTTTTCAGTGTAGGAATTACTGAACTATACAATTCAGTAGATAAATGTTTGTAAACACAACCGACAATTTATCAGTATTTATATAATAGTTTAATAGTATAGTTATTTTATTTTATTAGTTTTATAGTCATTTGAAACTGAAATTTTGTTCTGCATGTACACAAACATATCGTATACATACATACCTATATATAAGTATAAATATATATAACATTTGGTGCTAATAAGGACTCGTCTCGTTTGGGCCTCTAGTTACGTGTTTAAAGTTGTTTTTTTGAGCAAACACGGAAAAGTTCTCTCAGGAACCTCAGAGGGGCTTCCGGCTGTTTTTTTAACGCTAATGTGAGGGCTTTACTTCCCAACCCACCCTTTAAAAAGTCTAACAAAACTAACGTATGAGATCGGAGAGGCCCATCGTATTTTACAGTTCTGTCCTGAAATGCAACGATGACCAGTCCGTGCAATTGTGGTCTGTACCCAGCTACGACAAAGAGCTTCAATTTTATATTTTGTAAATAGGAAGCAATACGTCTTCCTGTCCTCAATTGCTACATTAGATATGTGTATTATATTACACATGAATACAAAGTTTTTTTATTTACATAACCTTGTATGTAATCGAAATACTCTATTATTTTAAAAATTATGTATTTATGTTTTAGCGTAATTCATAAAATTCGTCAATTAATTATAGCATTAATGATAATATATATATTCACAATAGTTATAGCTATACCTGTCATATGGGTATGAATTTTGGTTAAGTATAGAATTTAATACTAAACCATATATATATATATAGTCTTTACATTTTTCAAATTATAAAAAATAGATATTTATATTGTCTATCATATTTTAGTATTCCTTATTTAAATTATTTTTTATATTTGAATTTGATGTAAGGATTTAATGTGGTTTATATATGATTTGTGTATATACTTTTTATTAATTTACTTTATCAATTAAACTGTGCACTGATAAGTAAATAGTAAATAGAGAAGTGATCTTTATTAAACGAGAAATATAAGTATTATATATGAAATAAACCAAAAAATACGATTTTATATTAAAAATAAAATTAAATTAAAATAAAATCAATCATATAAAAAAAACTATCTACATGGATTATTAAAGTAAATTACGTTATAAAAGTTATAATAAGAATTTTCTAAAATAATGCATCGCTACGGTAAACAAGTAAGATATACAATAAATCGAAACATAATATTAAAAGCAAATGTTTCGTGTTCTTTTAAATTATTAGGAATAAATCAGTTGCGAAATTACGGATCTGGTGCACTTTGTTTGATTATTATTATGATAACGAATTTTAGTATAAGTCGTAATTTGCATTTTTCGTCTCGTAAATATATAAACGGAAGATTTCAGCGTCTCAAAATGACACTTTTCAGATATTTTACAAAGTGGAAACTGTTTTCCGCAGAAATTCAGTTGCAAATTGTGCGACATACGACGTCTGCTGCAAAGAAGCAATATAAGCAAACATTGATACAAAGATTTACTGTTTCATATTAACAATTTTATATTACTTTATTGTTAGTGAATCCTTGAAAGGAAAAATTTAAATTTAGGACAAAGATCAATATAGGACAGTCACGGTGCTTTGTCAAGGATGATTTTAATTCCTAAAGAAAAAGTTCTGGTCGTTCGTCAGATCTACTTCCGAATGTGCAAATGAATTATCAATTGATCCGATAAATATTAATATATTGTATTTGTATTTTATATATTTATATTTTATATATTTATTTAATGATCTTCAGCGTAATTTCATTGTCAGATTTTAATCTAGTTATTAATCAACAATCTTTATCTTTCATGATAATATTATTTCATATACATCTAAAGATATTGAAACGTGAAATTAGTTTCTTTTTTTTGCTGAAGTTTATTAAAAATTAATACAAGACGGACTTTTTTGGTTTTATTGAATTCTGATATTAGATATATAACATATATTAGTTGTAGTAAATAGCAATATATATATATTAAATATGAATGACATTTTAGGGTGTCATAAAAATTTCGAATTTGTTTATTTGATATCCAATATTATTTAATGTATCTAAAAATTTATTATGAAAATAATACAAAAATTGAAAAATAGTGATCGACAGCAAACGCAAGAAGCATTTTTTTATTTATAGAGAATCGTGTTTTGTACAAACTTTGTTGTTTAACAAAGTAATAATATTTCGTATGTAAGGTTTTGTTATGTTATAAATGTTTAAGGGCTTGGGGGGGAGACATTTCTTGCTTTTGGAGTTGTCCTCTCTTTTTAGTCCCATATTTTGTCCCGTATTATATACATATAATTTAGGTCAGTAATAACGTTATAATATGTCAGATACCATAACCTGACTTGTATATATATGACTTGTGAATATGTCGTGATCGATAGATATAGATACATATTCGTGGTTTTTACATTAAGTAAAAAGTTAATAATATGTGTAAATACTAACGATAACGCAATAATGTGAATGAAAACATCGGGAAACATCATTGAATCCCTCTCGTTCTCGAATTGTTAACACTTTAATTTTAGTACAGGTTAATAGCCGACCTCAAAAAGTAAACTTTTTATATTCAAAGATTTAGAAACTGTATTGGAGAAATTGTGTTATTACAAGTGTATATACATATTGAAACCCATTAAAAAATAAAAAGTGTCTATAAAGAGAGTATTTCTGGAGTGTTTCGAATATTTTTGCGACTTTAGGCACATCTTCAAAAATAATATATATGAGTTTGTATGTTTACTTTTTGGGACGCTGAAACATGTCAACACTAAAATTTGCTTACAGAAAAAAAAATCACAAGAATTACTGTTCGATTCAATAATTATGATAAAATAAAACACAGAAAAAAAGTTTGTCACATTTAGTCAATTTTTGACTATCCCACCAAAAGTCACCAAAGATATTAATATACGAACGAGCTATCTGATTTTCATACGTTGACAATAAAGTTATTGAATAAGTCAATTTAAAATTAAAGATTGACAACATTATTGAAAGATATTGAAAGAACGTTTATTTTCACACGAAAAAGTAAACAAATATAAATGATGTAATTTTATAATAGGAAAGGAGGGTTTTATTCTGAATAAATTTGCCTAAAATTATTACCAGAAAATATATTTTGATCTGTTGTAAAATTATTTTTTAAATAATTGATTTTTATTTCTTACGTAATTTTTCATGTTTATTTACTTTTTGTGTGAAAATAAATGTTGGAAACTTATGATATATATTTTTTAGGGATAATTTATTTATTTGCTGTGAAATTGTCATTTTTGTATAATTTATTTATAACTATAATAGAAATAAGTTTTTTTTTGAGTTTTTGGTAATTTTTTGGATTTGTTTACACTTGCTTGGTACAAGCTTGGGCCGTTTATTTTCTTTTACATGGGTGCTTGTTTCTATAATTTCTGACAGAACAAAAATTCAGGCAGAAATAATGGAAACAAGCACCCATGTAGAAGAAAATAAACGGCCCAAGCTTGGCCCATAGCTGGTCAAAGATTGAGTTAAACTTTATTTATTTTGAAAAATTGGCCCAAAAAAAATTGAACTTTTACTGTAAGCATTGAGGAATTTGCGGTATATTATTGAATAATATATATTATTTCAATAATATATAATATTATTGAAACGTTCGGTAATTTCCAACTGAAATTTGGTTTTGTCCGTGAGTTAGTGTGTTTTTAATAATATTTACTGAACTTTTAGTCATATAAAATGAAACATTTTTCTATGTGTATAATAACGTAAACATAATATCCACACGAATGCACACATTGAAAGTTAAACATATACATTCAAAAAAATCTCAAAAAGGAACCCTTAAAAATGGAACAATGACTGAAAATTGAAAACGGCGGGAAAACAGTTTACTCTCTCGCAGTGCTGCCAACGTCATAACACCAATGCACCTTACACGCGCGCACACACACACACATGCATATACGAAATTGTACGAACCTGGGCCAGGTGTAAATGCCAGACACTTCGAAGCCAAAGTGCCAGCTACCGGAATAGGCGCCTTGGCTTTTGGGCCCCGTGCAGACCCCGTGGCCGTGGGCCTTGCTCTCCTCCCAGCCGCCGCAGAAGGTTCCGCCGTCATCGAAGTCGAATCTGCCGCCGTTGATCTTGGTGCCCGTGGTGACCGCGCTGCCGGACGCCCCGCCAGGCACGGCCCCAGGGCTCAGGTTGCCCTGGGGCATCTGGGCCCCACCGGCGACGCCATTCGGCGCACCGGATGGTTGCTGCTGGCCCGATTGCTGTTGCTGCGGGGATGTCGCTGGGTGTTGTTGCTGCTGCATTTAACCCGCCTTGTCCTCGTTTTGTTCGCTCGAACACACGGAGCAGCAAACCGCCTCGAGCGCGCGACCTTTCCTTCCGCACTTTCGCGCCTCCTACCGGGGACGCTTGTCAGCGGCGCCCGGAATTCTCCGGACGCAGCTGTTTCATCCTCCGTTCGGCTGGCGTCCCTTCGAGCCTCACGAACTCCAAGATCCTGCAAATTTCACGCACACACCAGTGTGCCGGTTAGACTCCCGTCAAACGCGAACTCGACTATCACAGATGGCGCGCGAATTCGACCCGACCGGCGCCGCAGGTCCGACGTACTTGCGAGAGAGAAGCGCGCTTCTCAATAGGGCGCGTCGGATTTCGAGACAAAATCGCGATTATCTCGAGAACGCTCGAACGTGGCGACGCGATTCCTTCGGATTCGAAATTTACGTTAAATCGTGCACCGTTTATGGGTATAGGTAACCTATAAATTGGGTTAAAAACTATTTTGGGCCTGGTTTTCCATTTAAATGTACATCGTAATGTGCGATAAAATGGTGATTAACTTGGATACGGTTCGAGACTGCCGGAAAATTGTTCTGATCCGGAATCGAAACAAAATTCTGTATCTTTATAATGTATTAAATGGGTGGAGGGAGGGGGGAGAGTAAAATTAAACTTTTAATCGTGTAGTCGAATCTATCAAATACATTTCTTATACAATTTAGTATGTTACGTTTATGGTTGTTTTTATATATAAAGTAATTCAATAGCAAGGTGACGTAAATGGCACGTCGTCGGCCGCCGCCCGATATTCTTTTCCCGAGTTTTCTTATCATTATCCTTGTCGTGCGTCAACATCGCGTTAATTTTGTGCCGCTAATTTTGTAAGCGGAAAAACATCGAGTTTACTTTTTTGGTCACGCTAAATATATACGTAGATGAAAAATGAAGAAAATTTTCATAGGAGGTCCAAAGTTCGTTTTCCGTTCCTGACTAAGTGTCTCTGAATAGATGTTCATCGAGTTTAATTGAATCGAATGCAAATGTGTATATATATATATTATTGAATATATTATTGAATAAATATCTTAGTAAAAAATACCAATCCATTAAACTGACGTATGGGCAAAATGAAGATCTGCACTGAGAAAACGAAAAGGTAAGAAGCAGTGCAAACTTCTTTTTTCTATTGTGTAAGACGTTTGAGTGATTAGGTTATCACGTATTATTAATTGAAACGATTTATATTATTTTAAATTATTTGTATATTATTTTATATTATTTTTAATTTACAGAAATATATTAATTATTTATATTTTCTTGAATTACGTAAAATGTGGTAACATAATGACTATCCAAATATCCAAATGCGATATGACACAACGACAAATTTCAGGCTACGAAAGTTACGCCTGCGCATGATGGGAAAGTTTATATTGTAAATTGTAATTCTTTTCATCACGATACAATTTAAATATTGCGCGCTGTACAATTGTACAAAGAATTTCATTATTGCAGTTTGGTATTTTTGTGAACAATTTGGAAGTGAAAGCAATGTTTAGGAAAAATCATTTATTTTGTTATAATCAATTGTTAAATTGATTATAACGATATAATAGTTCAGTAAAAGTTAATACACGTGGAAAAAAAAGTATTATAAATTATTCATCAAAATAGCAAATATGTGACAGTGATGTTCAATATTGAAATATGAGAAATTTTCACAAAAATACTTAATTGTTACTAATTTTATATGTACACTGTAAAAACAAGAATCTTTTGAATGCCTCATTTTAAGATAACACCGCCTTAAATGAAGACGCTATGTGACTTGGACGAAAAGACGCCTTACAAATAAGTAATTTTGAAGGTTTAATAAGACACCGAAATATAAGGCATTTAAAAACGCCTGTATTGAAATAAATTATTTTTCGGTGTGTTTATTTATTAAAAGTAATAATAATATATAATTTTATTTGATATAAAAGAAAATAAATGAAATTATATACCTATAATAATAACTTTAATGTAATTATAGTTGAAAACAAAATGTACCATAAATGACAGAAAACAAGGTTATGTATGATCTAAGGCGTCTTGCAAGTGTCTTACTATAAGTCGCCAAATTGATTTTGTAAGTGAACGACTGAAAACTGTCTACAAAAAAGTGCCTTAATTTAAGACACTTGTTTTTACAGTGTATTATTTCAAAATAAAACATTACTGTCACACATTTGATATTTTATGAGTAATTTTTAATATTTGTTTTTCTCCGTGTATAATTTTATATTATAACGTAATTTACGTGAATATAACGTGGTATCAACGTTATCGTCTAGATGCGATTGGATAAGAAATGTCATTATTTGAATAATTGTATGGAAATATGATACATAGTGATAACTAAAAAAAACTATGATTAATTTAATATAAAACTGTCTATTTATTTGTCTCTCTGTCTCTTTATTCATCTTTCTCTGTTTCGTTAATTCTATTGGATTTCATTGATTGACTTTAAAATAATGTGATTATGCGAATATGTATATTATATATATATAATTGAGATATCTGCTAAGATTCAACATAGAATCGAATATCTGAATGTGTGGGTGAATCACAAATTTTGTGTTCTTTTCCTTTTCCTCTTTTCCGCTAAATTAGGTTGTCAAATCCAAATGAAAAATCGCACTAAAAATAACACAATGCATTAACTATACAACTCTTCAATATTAACTTTAAAAATAATTCCTACTATGTCATTCATTAATCCTAAGGTCATGGAATAAATTTTCCTTAATTTTCCTCGTAAATACTTTAAATGTTTAACAAATATTTATTTAATTTATACCCATTTTAAACCAAATGTAATTTATAATTAAAATCTAGTTTTTCAACATAAATTTTTCTCCTTATTGTTGAATTTCACATAAAATCCAAAATTTAATGAAACATTTTCGTTTTTATCTCAAAAACCGAAATTATGTGATTTTAAACTAAAAATAAATAATGTTCAATTATTATACATAATAAATATTGTTATTCAAATTATCATGTTAGAGAACTTATTTCATTTGAATTCAAAAAAATTAAACTATTTTATATTAACCATTTATTATACTAAAATTTGGTAATAAAAATTAGCACAATGATGTTAATTGAGTATTAATTGACAAATGATAATTTTTAACATTTTTTGTGTTAATTTAAACATTTTGTGCAAATTTAAATGTTAGTTAAAACATTTTTCACATATTTTATCCCAAATTTTAACACAAAACATGTTAAAATTGATCATTCGTAATGCTCAATTTATTTGCATTATTCATGAAAATTTTTACTAACAAATTTCTCTCAGTGTGAGAAACGTGCATTTTAAATATGTATATTTTTATCACAAAAAATTATAATCTTGAATTAAAATTAACCCATTAAGGCCCAAGGTTCCCACAGGCATGTAGGTTCAAAACTGAATACGGGATTCATAGCATGAACAAAAAAAAGTGACCGCTATTTTTTTTTGCATTTCAATTTGTTTAAACATTAATTGTTTAAACAATTGGAACTAAATGTATAAATATTAAAAAACTAACGATGCCAATCGCTTCTATGTTTTTTAATACCTATACATTTAGTCCCAATTATTTAAACAATTAATGTTTAAACAAATGGAAATGCAAAAAAAATAGGGGTCACTTTTTTTGTTCATGCTATGAATCCCGTATTCAGTTTTGGACCTTCATGCCCGTGGGAACCTTGGGCCTTAATGGGTTAAGATCAAATCTATCTTCAGGCAGAAAAGTTTTTCTAAATTCAAAAAATCCTTATAATGCTGTATTTCAATTTATAAATATTTAAAATATATATAGTAAGGAACCATCCGCTGTCACTTCATCTTAATTCAATGGCATTAATTTGACCCACATGCGTCTCATCAAGTTGATCAAATTTTCCGCGACAAAAACGACGTGAAAACGACTAAAACGATATAACTGATGCAATTAATTTTTTTTGAAAACGATATTAACCAACAACGCATTCCACTTTGTTCTCGGGTACCCTAAGGTATTCGAGTCGGCAAATTAACAAGACATCAAATGCTGTATGATAATCGATGCAGGCTATGAACACATTTCACTTGTAGAACACTACTACATTATCGCGGATTAAACTGCTGGTCAGTCGGATCTTCAGTAACCTGGAAACCCCGTTTTTGTATTCAATATTGAACCATCTTGTAGTTGAAATTCATTCCCATTGTCCCGGGAGATGCTTCCGTGACATTTTATACAAATTTCGAAGACAAACTGTTGATACAGAAATATTTTTCTATATTAACGACCTTTTTCTTGGGCGAAACCTGAGCTTTTCTTTTGTCGATGTAGTTACGTATTGTACTATTGATTAAAATGACGAATTTATATAATGCGAATGAACGGAAGTGAAATTTTGATTGATGTATTTCTTAACTTTATATTCATTTGGAAAATTTTGTTACAATTTTTATTGTTTTTAATTGTAATCAAAATACAAGCTCTAATAAGGAAATAATGGTTAAAAATTTACGTAGATTATACGTTCTCGCTGAATATATATTGGCTTTAAAATGATATATTCGGATTTAAAAAGAAAGTTTGTATCTGAAAATGTATCATGTCACTTTATACAGTAAAATATCTCATTATTAAATCTAGTATTTTAATTACATTTATAAACAGTGAAAATCTATTTCAATATGTAGTTATCTTGCATTATATAGATATTGATTTGAGAATAAAAATTTAATGCAATTAGAATTGTGTGATAATAAAATGAATAATTCAAATTAATTGCGTTATTAACCTTATTCAATATTGTTTTTTTTTTTCTATATAATAATTGAATTTTAATCAAACAGAACAGTAATATTTAAGTTACTGTACTGAGAAAAATTAAATTTAAAAATTGTTGTTTATAATAATAATTTCGCGTTATCAGTCAATGTTTAAATATTACTGTTTTTAATAGAATTCCATTAAGAAAAAGAAGAAAAATTCTGCATGGAAAACTATATAATTTCAGTTAGAAACAGTAATTGTCAGGTTTTGGCTTTAATATCGGCAGATTTATTAGTTTTGAGATTATTGTTTGTTGCGAAAAATTTAAAACCTATTAATTAATTACGTGATATGCCCCGAGTAAAAATATTCATGATTGTTGCTTGATCATTCTGAGATGTCAAGAAAATGGTCTCGGAAAGCTAAGTAATGAAACACATTTCCGGTCTCTCAATGATCATTTTAAATCTCGTACACTTATT
>JABFQC010000692.1:0-24337 GCA_022817085.1 Psilanteris sp. ZL-2020
TTTGAAAATCTATATTAATTACACAAAAATATTTTTCCATCATTAAAAAATGTGCGCAAATTCTTGTATTGTATAAAAAAGCAAATCTTTATACTGCAATAAAAGAAAACACTATTCCGTTACATTAGACTTGAAGAACCCCCTTAAACGATGTATTTTTATATATGTATTGTACACCCACCGCCATCGATTCGTGCCCCCCTAGATTGCTCTTACCTTATCTATTCATGTGTTATTTTTATGGAACTAACAATCTAGGGGGGCACGAATCGATGGCGATGGGTGTAATATTATTTCAGAAGAACATTATATCATTACAGTAACATTTCATATCAATGTTACTAATCTTACAGTAACATTATTGAAACATTAATTAATATTGAATAATATTATGTCCTATTAGGGTCGTTATACTGATTGTTTTCCTCATGTCATCGACTGAATAGAAGATACTTTTTACAAAAAACTGTAATATCTTGAGTCCGATTTGTTGAAACATCGCGTACATATGATTTCATAACTCTATTTTCATTTTTATGCTGTTTATAAGTTACAAGTATTATTGAGATTGTATTTGATCAGCCGCCATTTTTTATTTCATTAAATTCGGATGGTGTTATATGCTACCACTTAGTGTCAGTAAGATAAAAATTTATACCAGAGCACTTAAATCAAAATGTTTACACGCAATATTTTTAAAAACGACCTTTGATGTACTTTTAGTACTTCGTAGTCGTTCGATTTTAGGCTTTAGAACTCAACGTACTGCTAAAACCATTATGTAAATTTAAATGCAAATACTTTGATTATAAAAAAAATTATAACAGAAAATAACTTTATATTTTGAATATTGTATGTATTTATTTTAACCCCAACATTTGTACAAATGTTTAAGGAAGGTAGAATATTTTATGTCAACCTTCTGACATTTGCTGAAGATAATTTTAGTTCACAATATTGATCGTTATAAATATATATTTCTTTTTACCAATTTACTTGATAATGTATGCAATACATTTTCCATTCAACGATCTAAAATCGTTAAAATTTTAATCATGTACATACAGTATGATTCACAGATTGCAAGACTAGAAATTAGTGAAAGAATGCATAATTTCGCAAATTGGGCAATTAATTGTCGTAACTGTTTAAATTATTGTCTTAACATTCCAATTCTTTTTCACAGAATTTACTTCATCATTAAACATATATATATATAAAGAAAATAAACAAAAATCTTATTTATACTTAATTGTAAATATTGTTGTTATTAATTATTGATCTTACTCCAACAGAACAGAAAACGCTTAAGGTGGAAATAAGGTAGAAATATGTAGATTCTATTTTATAATACATTGAAATGTCCACCAAACTGGAGCAAGTTACATAGAAATCAGCTAGATAATACGTAAGTTTTTCATTTTTAGTGATAGTGAATTAAAAATGCCTTCTTATTTTCCGCGTAAGTATCTAAAAACGGTTTCTATGTATTTTAATGAGTTTTGAAGGAAAATAACTAAAATCAAATTGATGCTTCAACATAAATTTATTCCTTGGCAGCTTATAAAAAAGAGCGAAACACTTTTATTAAATTTTTCATCTACATGATATGTGCAAATAAACTTTGCATATAAATATTTTGGGAATGCGTTAATATTGGAATGAATAAATTAAGCTTTCGTAAGACTGCAAGTTTTGGAAATAAATTTGCATCCATTACAAAATTGTTTAATATTCTTCAGCGCCCTCTCCTTCGCCTTCAGTGGAATCCATTCCTACTTCTTCGTAGTCTTTTTCAAGAGCAGCAAGATCTTCACGGGCTTCTGAAAATTCACCTTCCTCCATTCCTTCTCCCACATACCAATGAACGAAAGCGCGTTTAGCATACATCAGATCAAATTTATGATCCAAACGAGCCCAGGCTTCAGCAATGGCCGTGGTGTTAGACAACATGCAAACTGCCCTTTGTACCTTAGCTAAGTCGCCTCCAGGAACAACCGTTGGTGGTTGGTAATTTATACCAACTTTGAAACCAGTTGGACACCAATCGACGAATTGAATTGTACGTTTAGTCTTGATGGTAGCAATGGCAGCATTGACGTCCTTAGGCACGACATCTCCGCGATATAACATACAGCAGGCCATGTATTTGCCATGTCTTGGGTCACATTTCACCATCTGATTTGCTGGTTCGAAACAGGCATTGGTAATTTCAGCCACAGACAATTGTTCATGATAAGCTTTTTCTGCAGAAATAACTGGTGCATAAGTGACCAATGGGAAATGAATTCTAGGATATGGAACTAAATTAGTTTGGAATTCAGTCAGGTCAACATTCAAAGCGCCATCAAAACGCAGAGATGCTGTGATCGAAGATACGATTTGTCCAATTAAACGGTTCAAGTTGGTGTAGGTTGGACGCTCAATGTCAAGATTACGACGGCAAATGTCGTAGATAGCTTCGTTATCAACCATAAAGGCACAGTCTGAATGTTCAAGAGTCGTGTGAGTCGTCAATATGGAGTTGTAGGGTTCAACTACAGCGGTAGATACTTGTGGAGCTGGGTAAATTGCAAACTCGAGCTTGGATTTCTTTCCATAGTCAACGGAAAGACGTTCCATAAGAAGTGAAGTGAAACCAGATCCGGTGCCACCTCCAAATGAGTGGAATATGAGGAAACCTTGTAAACCAGTGCATTGGTCCGACAGCTTACGAATTCTGTCCAATACCAAATCGACTATTTCCTTGCCAATCGTGTAGTGTCCACGGGCATAGTTATTTGCTGCGTCCTCTTTACCAGTGATCAATTGTTCAGGATGGAATAGTTGACGGTATGTTCCAGTACGAACTTCATCTGAAGAAAATTGAAAAGGTTTAAATGTTTATAAATGTAAATATTTATAGGGATCAAATTATACACCCAAGCATAAAAATTGGTTTTATTAATATTCTAATAATAATAATAATATAACTTATATTATAATAATATTAGTTAATACAAATGTAAAATAGTTCAGCATTAAACAAAAAATTAGTTTTATTACCAACTACAGTAGGTTCCAAGTCAATAAAAACTGCACGTGGAACATGTTTTCCAGCTCCAGTTTCACTAAAGAAAGTATTAAAACTGTCATCACCGCCACCGATTGACTTATCAGATGGCATTTGACCATCCGGTTGAATTCCATGTTCAAGACAATATAACTCCCAGCAAGCATTTCCGATTTGGACTCCAGCTTGCCCAACGTGGATTGAGATACATTCACGCTAGAAAAATATTTTGTTGATTAGTTGTTAAATATTTACTTCTAATGTGGTACTATTTACACATGTAGATACGTGCTGCTAACAAAAATTGTAACCAATTTCTGCAAGATTGGGAAGAAAATATTGTAAAGTAAGCATATAAATATTTTATCATTACATAATTAAAATTTACTTCATATCAAATAATTAACATTTTAAGAATATTATATATTAATATAAATTTTAAAATACATATTTGTAAATATAATGCAGTTTGTATTAAGTTTTTTTTTAAATATATGTAATATTTTGAAAATTATTTGTATTAGAACATAATAGTTGGATTATATTCTGTATGTTGTAATGTAATTTTTTACTATGAAATTATTTATTATTTTATATGATTAATTATTCTTATGTTTATATTTATATTTATTATATATATGTAATCAAAAAACAACGGTTTATAAATAAAGATTATTATATTATATTATAAATTAAACTATGTTAATGCATCATGCTAACAGAAATTCTAACTTAATAAATAATTATCAAATTATTCCTAATGTCATTTTATGACGAAAAAAGTATTCAACTACTATCATTTTACATTTTCCTTGACATAATAAAGAATAATAATTTATACTACAATTTATTTATACAATTATAAATAATAAAAACTGTTTTAACGAAACTATCTATTGGCTACATAGTTTGACTCAGCATAATTTCTACAATTATGACACAATTACTAATTTTAAAAGTTATTTCAATTCCAAAGTTTTAATATTATAAACTAATAAAGTTCTTAAAAAGAAAAAAAGAAAAATTGCTTATAATTATTTATCCTCATTCTACTTTGGAATGTTGATATCCATAATTTTGTAATTAATCTTAAAATATTAATTTCATTGTATATAATAAATTCGAAATCATTAATAAAATGTAACTTTTAATATTTTAAATTTATAAATCAACGAATTTGAAAATTTAAATCTAGTCGAAATGTATAAATGCATTTGTGAGATAGTAATTAAATGAATCATAGGGTGGAGCCGGCCGGTGTTGAAACAAAAACAAAATGGTGGACTATGAATAACGATCATTATTCTCGTTTTTCGCAAACCATTTTTCCGTTCCATCATTTAGACGATGACATTTTCGATTATTTGTTATTAATAAAACGCGATTCTACTTAATTCAAATTCGAAAGTTAATTTTGCAAAAGCATCTAGCTATGCAATCGATAAACGATGGACGCCAATGCTTTTATTTGATTAGAAAACTTCACATTTCTTTGTGTTCAAAAGGTTACTTACCATTTTGTTCGAACGTTAGGTTTATATTAATTGGAAACACGAATGTAGACCTTAGTTGCAAATGTCGGCGGAAGCTGTTATGCTGCTTCAGCTAACAAAAACTCGTCAAATTAGCAAGCGAACGGTCTGACGACTCAACCACAACTGCATGAGAATGGTGTCGCGCTACCTATATATATACGCTCGCCATCTGGAACACTCCTCCGGTTGGTTTATTATTTCCGCAGTGCATTGGATTCTTACCGAAACGACTTTGCTAAAAGCACTTAATACGTCGTGCTAAAGAAAGAATATAGATTATTAAAATTATTCGTTTCTGTTTCAAATTATGTTGGACTTTTAAATTGAAACATTTCGAATTGGATATTTTTTATTTGTAAACAATTTCATTTCGTTATTTAAATGAACGTGCGAACAAAACAAACAAATTCATCACATTCGGAAATATACATTTGAAAATACATATTTGAGTTAGTTTTAATCCAATTGGCTTTTTTAAATTGAACCTTATTTTTTATTTGAATACTTTTATTGAAACTTTTTTATAATTTAAAAAATATATATAATATTTGATGAAGATGGATAATAAAACAATGAGCATGACTAAGAAATAATAATACAAGAAACTATAATATAACAACGCTCCAACTATTTATTAAGTAAATGATAACGTGCCGCAATTAAATAAACATATATATATATATATATATACACACATATAAATTAGTTTTTTATATGCGATTCATTGTTACTTTTATTCACGGAAAATGAAACACGATAATTGTGAAATTTAAGATGTCTCAGTTTAAGACATTTTAAGACAAGACGTTTTCTTTCATTGTCATTGGAATATTTCTGTATGCTGTTTATGAAATATTAGTTTCTTTAGGATTAATAGAAAGATACATATTAAAAAGAAAATTATTTTTGATAAATAAGATAAATTTACGTTTACTCTACGTTTACATCATACTTATTAAACTTTGTTATATATCTGACTATCAGGGAATTTATTTATTAACTGTAATTTAAATCTTGTTTATCAAAATACTAATTATTTATATGTATAAATATATTGTCATTAATGTAATATACACTAAATTTATAATAAGACAAATTTAAACACATTTTATATATAGTGAAAATTTATTCAATTTTTAAATTATATTTTAATACGCCCAAAGTAGTTTAAAATTCTATTTAAAATATATGGATAATTATATATGTTTAAATATAATCTATAATTTAATTAATTAAAATATGTAATCTTAAATGTAATGTGATTTGATAATTAAATAATACTTTTTGATTTTTATGCTTGATATATCCTGGAAAAAGAACTGGTCGCCTAGGTTTTCATGCATTGTTTTGGCTTTGGATTTAAGTTTGTAATTTGGATTTGATTTTATTTTGTAGGGGTATTTGTTTATTCATAATTTTTTATAGCCAAAGCTTTGTCTTTAAGTTTGGGTTTATGTTTTTATTTTTTATTCATATATATTTAGTTATATAAATACTTAATTTTATTAATAATTGCACTTGACTTGTTTCAAGATTTGGCATGTTTTTTAGGCATGTTTTTAAAACTTCAAGTCAATTTCTTAGCTTCGCAAGGGCAAAACGTAAATATAACATCAAATATAAATTTCTTTCAAAAAATGCTAGTAATTGTCAACAAGTTCCAGAATCATTGAAGTGTCAAATCAGTGATCGATAATATACACAAACAGAAAAAAATACCAATATTTATAAGACGGAAAAATTAAGTTTTAGTAAACTTGGTAAGATTAGAGCTCGATAATAAAATTAACTTGTAATAATCTTTCAATAAATTACAATATAGCACATTTAAATACACAATGTAAGTAATGAATACCGCCAAGTAAATGTGTTTTTTTTTAATGAACTTTTTGTTGTACGCTTTAGGTATTTAAAATATTAAAACTTCACTTTCTGTTTTGATGATTTTAACAAATACTTGCACAAAATTTGATAAATTGATTAAAAAAAACAAAAGTGTTATATTTTAATAAATCAAATATTAAATTATAACGAAAGATTGATATTTTCTTCTCTCAGCGTATTGGGCGCAATTTAAATTTGTTATTGATAAACGAACAGAACCTTAATATCACGACATATATTCAGTATTTTCTTATTAAAAATATCAACTCTATATCACAGATTATCTGTGATATTTTGTGAGCATCCACATGTTCTAACATTTTGAGAATGATTTTTATAATTAATAATGCGTATGTGTTAAACACTTATATAAACTCGTTTATGTAACACATGATCGATACGAAATTATTTGTAATAATATGAAAAAAATTATGTCAACGAAGATTTGAAACCATGTCTTTATACTCTTTATAGCTTACACATAATCTATATATTTAGGTTAATGCAAAGCACTAAAATGTTTAATCTTTTTGAATGAAAGATTTGCATTTAATTATATGTTTAATATATTATTTATATTTATAATTGTATATATACATTTATTATAATTTTATAAATTCTGATGAACCGTTTGTAAGCATTAAATAAAATTTATTTTGTATGTGCACTTCAGATACTAATCATTCATATATTTAGAAATTCTAGATTTTGAGTTATTTTAAAATGTGCAAGTTTATTCTGTTCCTTCATTAAATTTATAGAATTTAATTATTATAATATATATATTTCATTTAATATTTATTTTCTTAATAGTTACAAGGTTTATGACAGGTATTATTTCTAATTTTATTGTTTTGTATTATTTCTAAAATTTATATGAAATTCTTTTGGGCGCAGTATTACCAATTTATAAAATGTCATGCGCGAGGTGTGTGCGCGTGTCAATTTCAAAAATAGGCCTTTATATTGCACGTGATTAAAATACATGTTTATGCAAAAGGCTAGATCTGAAAAGGATATCCTAACTTTTATTATAACGAGTGGAAATATTCCTGCACTGAGAAAAATAAAATATGAAAAATTACTGTTTATAATACTAATTTGGGGCCATATGATACAAATGTAAACAAATATGATAAATTATGGTTAAAACTTCAATAAATGTGATAAAAATTACCATACAATCTGATAAAAATAATAATATTTTGAGGTATTTATTTACATTTTTTCCTTTATCCGATGTTTACAATATTGTCTGGTAAAGTTTGCAGGATTATTTCTTTCAGTGTGGTATATCACAAAGAATATTTCAAGAATATACCCAGTATATACTTACCCGAATGCGATCATCATAGGATATCATGTGCTATTCGGGAATCAATTTATACGATGTGTAATTATATTGGATTCGAACAAGTATGTTTGCGTTTAAGACGTCAGCATCATACACTGAAAAAAAATGCTAGGTTGAAACGGTTGGCACAAACATACGTATGGATGATGTAAACAAATGTATAGTTAATTTAAACATATTATGTTTACATTGACTATTCGTATGCTTTGTTCTTCATAACATTTTTTTCCGTGTATGGTAAAATACTATAACCGCACCGTGTTAACTTATTCCAACTCTTTACGAAAATAAGTAAAGTATGGAAATGTCTTAATTTGAGATACCAATGTCTTACTTTAGGACATGAGCGATTTAATTAAAGACGTCAGTTTTATAAATATAAGACATTTTTGCGTCTTATTAAGACACTTTTACGATACTTATTTTTCCATTGAATTCGATAAAAAACCGTCAATTTGAATAATCTACGTATTGTCCGACTATGTTCCATATAACTTCCAATGTTTAGACATTTCAACGTTTGATAAACGTAAAATCTACATCGAACAGTCTATTTTAATCAATATTTGTACCGCTAACGAGCTATTAATCTCTGTAATTAAAACGTCGCGTTGTCTTAAAGTAATACTGTTTTTTTACTTAAAACGTTGGTGTCTTAATAAATCAAAATACATTTAAGACAATTGTTATCTCCATACAAGAAATATCTCGTCATGAAGACAATGATACTGCTGTCTTGATATAAGACACATCTAAGTCACACAGTTAAGACGCTGCTATCTGAAAACAATACATCATTTTCTTAAAATAGGACAATGCATTTAATTAAGACGCTGGCGTGTCATAAACTTCGACGCGCCTCTTAATACATTAGTTTTTACATTGCGCGTTAAATTCGTACTACGATCGTACAAGAAAATGTCTCCAGCGGAACGGTCATTTCCGACTGATTCGTTCAGACGCGAACTTCAGTAGTGCGATGATTCGCAGCGCAACTTTTTTCCGCGCGTCGATTAGCAAATGCATCTCGTATGACACAGTGCGCTGTACCGAGAAAAGCGCGCGGCAATGATCATTGCAAACGTCAAAACTATTTCCTATAGTCTTTAGCAGGCCAAATAAAGAGAAAAAAAAAGAGAGGGAAATAAAAAAAAGAAAAGAAATAACCGCTTGATCGGCGTCGCAGGGGCCACGTTTAAGCCAAACAGGTTTGGCATTCAAATCAACGATATTCGGCTCGGGCGCGAATCCGCGGAACTGTCAATATGGCGCGCGTCCCGAATTGAGACGTCGGTGCATAATCCCAGGCGCGAAGCGCAAAACCAGGCGAGAATTTCAATGACGTGGGAGGGGCCATTAGAGAATGGATTAAAGCCAAGGCACGCAACAATGGCACGAATGGTTTTTCTTCTGTCTTTCTTTTTCCTTGATTCCCCCCCAGATCGGAAAGCGCGCCAACCCATACAGGCTCGGCAACATGGATACGCGACGGACACAGGCGAACGGTACCGATGGCCTCGACGTGCCGACCTGAGCGCGCCGAGTGAAAGTGCTATTTTGCTTTCTATCCCCGAGCGCCTGGCGTTTTCAGTAACGAGCAATATGCCGTGCGGTCGCGCGCTCTAAAATGTCCGGCGAGTTTCGCGCACCGAGTCGAGCCGAGTCCTCCGCAATTCGGTCGGACTAGCGATCGGATTTCGCCGCCCGGAGATGTGCGCGTCGCGACTTGTCGAGGTGTTTCGTCGCTGCTGCTGCTGCTGATGAAGGCTGCGCGGAGCCGCGCAATGACGGGGCCTTCGGCGCTGGCGCCGGCTGTTTCGCCTGTTCGCGCCGTCCTCTTGGCTCTGCTCGTGTTCGTCCGGCTCACGAGCCAGCAAGGTAAGACGCCACCGAGACGTGGCGGCGATCTCGCGCACCTAACAAAACCGTCGCTGCGAATACGTACTTCGATTGCGGTCGGCACGTTTCGTCGTCCACTCGTTTAACAATGAATGCAGTGTTCTGGCAAATTGTTTTGTGGCATTTTTGACGATGCGCTTTTGGTTCGCCCAGCTTTCAGATCGCTCGCCGATTCAATAAAGTCTCGCAAGAAACCCGAAGAACTGGTTTGCGAGAATTTGGAATAATGCTTTTGACGAGCTGGAAATAAGAGTTAAAAGGAGTCGAACTTTTATTGTTTTTATATAGATGAAATATTTTCGGAATCGTTCAATTTTGATTGTCGTCATGTTCGATTGTTTGTACGGTGGTACTGAAACCGTTAGATTTATTTGTAAACATAAATATTTTTTAATATAAATGAAGCCTTTCGTTGTTGGAATTGTTTTTTTTCGTCGAAAAATTGTATGTCGCGAGTTTTACAAATGGTCGAGATTGTGATTAAACGGCTGGTAGTAACCAACCAGAAAAAAGTCGGAGAAATTATTTGAGAATATATGTGGCTTATTAACATCTCGGGAGAATTGTAAGAGCGACGATTTTTATTCTACGAATCGGAGATATAATTATGTAATTAGAAATGCGTAGAGTTTGGGTTTGAAAATTGGTTTAAACATATTGTGCCTGTGTTGTATACCTATAGAGTTATATTGACGTGTTGCGAAACGAGAGCGGCTTTTAAATGAATCTAGAGTATTGCCAAGCATAAACTAGTCTCGATAAAAAATGATTATAAAAGGCACCGAAAAAGAGGAAGTGACCTGCAAATATTTGATAGTGAAAAATACTTTCTAAAATACTTTCAACGACTTTAATTTATACAGATTCCTGTTTGATTTGAACTTTTTAATAAGGCAAATGTAAGAAGCAAAAAAAAACCCGTGCATTAGCGGTAATTAGTGTTACATTTAAATGGTCGAAAACCGTCCTGGTTTGTTTTGCGTCAGTCTTGGGCTCAAGAGGGTCTTATTGTGCTCGTGACATTCAATTGCCAAATTGAATTAATAATAATAAAATTAATGTAAAATTTATATTTGTAACGCGTGGTACGAATTCAATTTAAAGTTCAACGGAGAAAAAAAGCACTGAAAAAATTGATTTAAATTGTAAAAGCTTGGAAATTTGGAAACATTCGTATATTCTTGATGATATAAAATTATGTTTTGAATTAAAATAAAGATGACACTATAAATATATAAACATGTAAAATAAACAATATTATTATAGGAATGAGTCAGATTTACTTTGTTTATGTCGTTAGATTGTTTTTGTGACCTTTTTAAATCCGTTTTTAAGATGTAGATCCACAAGATGCCAATATTCCGCAACTTAAATGAAATTCGCATGTAATATTCTTGAGAATATGTAGAATATGTAGCGTTTTTTTCGAAATATTAAATCACGTATAAACGTAGATACGGAGAAAAACACTATTGAGAATTGATTATTATATATATACTACACGGATTATAATCATAACTAACGATATATTGTATATATAAAAAAAATATATATATACAAAAAATATGTTTTAGGAGGATGACTGTTTCGAATCGATGAATATAAAAATGTTGGTTTTATTAGTACAACTTTGTGTCCATATTACTATTCTTTTATTTATTTAAGTAACAATTTTAATACATAATTTAATTTATATTTATTCTATTTTTTCATTATCACTCGACACAGTATAACAGTATTTTGATGTACATTGTCTTCTCGTCTGTATATTATGGCATTAAACAATAAAGTTTATTATCTACATAATTATTTTCTGTTGTATATTTACGTTTTTTTATTATTAGACGTTTTATTATACGAAGTACGTGTTTTTAGGCCATTTTCCAGAATGCGTCCTACATTTATAATTTATGTTTTAACGTTGTTAGAAAATTAATTTTTCGTTAGTAAATTCATTATTGCGTTAAAGAATACACTATCATATTATAACAAGGTAGGATACAAAAATATAAAAAAATAAATATGTAATTATAAATGTAAATATTTATCAGTTTTAAAAGATAACCAACTTTTACTATTCACATTGTGATTTATATTTAATATAATTTTTTGACCGCATTATTTCTATTTATTTATTACTTATTCATATAACAATTTATTAATAAGTGTGGAAACGACTAATCTGAGGTAATTTAATTCTAAAATAATATATACGTTCAAATTCAGTATATGTGGATAAACGTGTTTATGAATATTAAACATACGATTAATAAAATGCTTTAAATGAAAGCGTATTCACCTATATATAAATATATATATATATATATATATATATATATATATATATATTGTATACCTATATATATATATATATATATATACACGTATATAAATATTTTATATAGTCGTAGAAATGTAACGAAATTACATAAATTAATTTCCGGTATTATTTGTACAAGAACGTGATTATTTTAAACCATTTTTGGTCAAGTTAATAAAAAAAAACTTTCTTTTTGTGATTCGGTATCTTTCGTTTGAGCTTATATGATATCATTGCGTTATAAAGTGTATTAAAATCAGTAATTTCATACAATTCAACGAACAACTCGTAATATTTATATCAATCACTCGACATTGCATTGTAATCGCATATATGGAGTTGTAAAATAGTATGATGCAAGGGTGATGCTGGTGGGAACCATGACACAATGCATTTTCGCATTTACCTATTTTACATTATTGTAATAATTGAATGACGGTTTAAAACTTGAATGAAAGACGAATCTTTGAAAGATTATTGAATTTATACACGAATAATAATTGCTATTAATTTAATGTTAATAAATAAATAAAAACAATGGTTAAAGAACAAAAAGGGTTCCATGTATTGAGTTTTAAAATTATTAATTTTCCTTACTTTTGTCTTTGTCTCACATACTCGTTATTATATTTTCATCTCATTAAATCCGTTCGCAAATCATATTTTAGAGACCTGATCATAATTATCTTAGTCTTTGCACTGATTAACGTAGTTTATTCTAAATGTCATGCGTGCAATATTGATGATTAAAAATAATTATAATATGTTGAATTGAATTGAAAGAAATGGGATATACTTCAGTATATGCAACTTAATAATGCATTAATGTGTATATGCATAAATTAGATAATCGTTTTCTACTGTTATTTAATATGTAAACGAAAAATTTAAATAAATAAAACTCAGTTCAATGAAAGCACTGTGATCGTTTATAATAATCAATGTTGATTTAAATTTTTAGAAATAAAACTTTGACATAAGAAGTTATTGTTTTTGCGCAGCACTTCATCAATGGCTCAACAGCTCTTGACTGACTAGTTAAAAAGCAGTTGCGCCAATCAGTACTCGCGTAACCCACCAATCAAATTAGATTTAAAGCCTCCAATTCAAAAATTCCTCTTTTATGAAATATTGAGAATTATAATGTTCGTTTCAATTATAATTATAATATTATGAATTTATTATTTCCTTATTATTATTATTATTATGTAATTTGTATTATTATAATACATTTAAAATAATAAGAAAAAATATTTAATTTATTCAAAAATAAATAAATATTAATAAATAATTCCTCTTTCAAATTCCTAATTTCGATGTTTATATTGAACTTGTAATATCAACATCTTTGTTTAATGTACAAATGACTTATTACCTTTTCAGATACTGGACAATCTTGGCACAAAGCGCAACCTATACCAACAAATTTAGTTTACGAACGAGCGGTTAGTAATTCTTCATTGACACCTTCCGCTATAGAAAACGGTCGTTCAGAAGAAGCATACAATAATGAAGAAAAAGGAAAGGACTTTGAGGAAAACTACGACTATTCGGATGAAACAGAAATCGACGAGAAGGATCCGACATTGGTTCGAAACCAAGAAACGTATGCCGTGGAACAAATTTCAAAAGAAAAAATCGTTAATGAAAGTTTTCAATCCGGAGAAACTTATCCGGAATATCATTATTATGACTACGACTATAAATATGATAAGAACACAGGTGAGCCGTGTTAGCTTAATTAATTAATAATTAAAATCTAAATTTGGTAATGTAATAATTAGAAAGCGATCAATTTATCAGAATAATAATTTTGAATCTTCGTTTTTTTGTATGTAACTGTAATCAAATTTTATTCATTTGATGTTCTAATAACAACCAACTAACAAGAACACATATATTTAAGCAGATTGACGCTATGCGTTTGAATCTCGATTTTGATAAATAACAGAATAAATTACGAATTTTGTTGATGAAATAAATTTAAAACTACACTGAAAGAAATGATGTATGAAATATTACAACGTATATTAGGAATCATATGACGGCAGTGTTATACAGTGATAATTGCATAAAATGTTGTAATATGTGTTGAAAATGTTTCAATAAATGCAACTCACGTTGTACTTTTCAAAACTTAAATTCTACTTATTGAAATATTTGTTGCAATTATCACAGTATAACACTGCCGTCATAGGATTCATCGTATACGTTGTAATATTTCATACATCATTTCTTTCAGTGTATTTAAGTATAATCACTCGATCTGAGAAGAACTTTGGAACAATTTTAAAAAGTTTTAAACATTTTTTGTCGTTTATTCTGAGGAGCGCTCTGTGCTGCGAGAAGCGTTAATTTTAACAACTTGCAATCGCTTTTTTACAATAGTGTTTATAATATATAATATAATTTTATCTTTCGTGACCCCTGTGGGTGACTAGTTCTAGTTATTCATAGAAGCTGTAAGTGTTTAAGAGAATCTCCGTTTTTTATTTTTATATGGAATTTCTATATGAGAATTCTATATAGAATTACGGTAATTTTGAACAATGTTGCCCCCTCCCTCTTAAGAAGGATGTTTGACAGATGAAAACAATGTAGAATTTGACGTAGTTTTCGAATCTGCAAGAATTATTGTCCGAAAATGAACCGTTCTCAAGATATTCGCATTTTTTTGCAAAAAAAAAATTTTTTTAAAGGAAATAAAATTTGTTTACAATAATCAATCTAATTTATACATACATTTTATACGTGTAGAATTTAATTTACTTTTCGTTTCTGCAAGAACTATTGCCTCGAAATTATTAATTTTCTAGTTATTCGCATTTTTATATTATATGATAATATATTATAATTGAATATAATAATGCACACAAAAATGAACTGTTAACATTTTTTTAAAGAAACTATTTTACAGAAAAAATTGTACACAAAATTCTAACGCAGTATTGTGTACATTTATTATGTATTTAAAAAAATATATAAGAGACAATGTTTGGATTGTATAGTCATTGTTTCAACTATGAATTCTTCTTCTTTCGGTTATTTCAGAAAATGAAGAAGCCCCGGAATTAGTGAAAACCAACGAAAAGGATGAAACGGAAGTCGCGGACGAGGAATACGAGGACGAGCCTCTTCCGAGTCAGGAAAACGAGCAAGTTTCCGCGAACAATCGCAATTCCTCGAGCAACTCCATCCTCATAGGCGAGGCCATTGTCTCCGTCGTGACCACGAAGAGTGTCGTGAACGGCACGTTTTCGGTGCCGGTGACCCCGCTGCCGCAAGCGACGGAACAGCTGGATTCCCCGCAGCCGTCGAGCGGGTCGCCACCCGAGTCATCCCCGGAGTCGCTGGCGACCACGCCTCTGCCAGCCGTCACGGAAGACACGGAAAAAGTGCTGGCTTCCGTGCAAACTGTGCGCAGCATATCCGGAGCCCGATTCCTGCCGTTTCCAGGAATCGACCCGCTACAGTTCGGCAATCCCGAGAGCACCAGCCAGAGGACGGTCACACTTTCGTCTTCGTCCGAACGGTCCACGGAAAGCATCATCGACAAGTTGGACCGAGTCCAGTCCGAGCTGTCAAGCGGGTTCCTGGCTGCCGGGTTTGGGTCGTCGGGGAATAACATACAAGTCGATTCTTTGAACGCTGGGAAACAGCCGCAGAAACTGAGCACGACCTTGAGAACTCCCGTTATCAACAAATTCATACCCAAAAGATATAACGATAGAAGACTGAGCAAAAACGCGACTGCGCCACTTCCAACTGTTTCCGGTGTGGATAGACAGTCAGATGGGAAACTTAAGGATGTGTCGAAGCAGTTGAATAACACCGGTGGTACCAAAACCGAGTCGTTCAAAACTCCAACGGCTGCGGGTAGTTCCAAGGTCGTTGACCCGGGACAAACCAAAGTGGGAAATCTTACGGTTACCGTTCAAGATATCTCGGCGTTCTTACCCCCTGGTATTAACTTCGTTTCTTCGTTTGAAATTTATTTTTAACGTTATAACAACTGAAATGTCGGTATTTTGTTGGTATTTTTTTAATTCGGTAATTTATACGTTTGCTGCAGATTTGCAACTTAAAATAGTTAAGGAATAATCCTTGTAAATATGGTTAGACGTCATTTGCTTGAAAACTGCAAAATATTTTCAAACTTGCCACTCGTGTCACGTTAATGTCACAATAATTCAAGAAGACTTTGTAACATTTTGTCAGACCTTATCAGATGTATTAAGAAAATTAATTCTTGAAGTTGTTGAAGAACTAAATTATTCGGTCATGTAAACAAATTTAACCAACGGTACGTCATATTACTTCATTGCGTTCAAAAGAAATGCATAGTTACTTCAATGCTAAAATGGTTACAACGCAAAGATTTTTTTCAATCTAAGTTCCTATAAAATCCGGAAAATTATTTATATTAGCGTTTAGTTTTGTAACTCATCGTGAATTCATATATAAGACTAATAATTTAGCGATTTACGCTTTTTGTAGTAAATTAAACAAAATTTTCAATTTATAGGTTACAAATTAGAGCAACAAACAACCACGGAAAAATCTCTTCTGAGCGAGATCTTACATAAATCGCAAGTTGACATATCCGCTTTCTTACCTCCTGGTTTTAAGAAAGAAACTCCAGATAAAAATAATACTCAACCTTTGATTTTACCAGCTAAGCAGTTTACAAAAAATTTCACAAAATCACCACCTGTAGTTGTTTCAACTACAACTGAA
The DNA here is from genome assembly GCA_022817085.1 of Psilanteris sp. ZL-2020. Lineage (NCBI taxonomy): Eukaryota > Metazoa > Arthropoda > Insecta > Hymenoptera > Scelionidae > Psilanteris > Psilanteris sp. ZL-2020. The sequence continues at coordinate 16,782 of JABFQC010000692.1, forward strand.
AAAACAGTGAATTCGTCAAAAAAAGTAACATCCATTCAGGATATATTTGCTAAGACGGAAGTTGATTTGTCCTCGCTTTTACCCAAGGACTATAAGCAAAGATTCAAGGTACCGGAAATTAAAGGAACAAAGACAAAGGCCGAGGATAAAACTAATTCAAACGTAACAACCACGTCAACGACCGTGCAGCCGTCAACAACGAAGGCAAGTGGAATTAAACTGGTATTCCCAAGTAGACCTGGAGGAAGAAAGTCGATTGTCAAATCTACTACTCCAGCAAGTTCTAAAGGCGATGGACCTGAACATGTTACACCACGAATTCAAAAGGGATGGCCTACTAGGTAAACTTACTATCGGATACGTGATAAAATTGTAAATTTGCAAATTTAATATTTAAAATTTTAAATAAAAAATATTACAAAAGATAGGAAATGTTTTGCAATAACAATCTATTCTATATATTCTTTGTAATATTGTTTAATATTGTATTTGCATATTAAAAATTCATGCTTTTCAGAGCAACAACTGAATTCACTGGATGGCCAAAACCGTCGACAACGCCAATATCAATAGAAAAATTGTTAGAGGCAGCTCGAACTGCCACAGTTTCATCTTTGAGCAATACTTCAATTACAATATCTACCAGCACAATTTCCAGTACATCTACTACAACAACTACAACAACCACTCCGAGACCAACTACTCCAGGTATATGCGACGACGAATGTAAAGTAGCAGGAACTATTCGACTGGTCGGTAATGCAACCTGGGTACCTGAATTGCTGGATCGCAATACTCGCGAGTGGCAAGATTTGGCAAATAGGATTGAGAAAGAAGTATGACGATAATCAAAATATTTAATTAATTTTCAGATTTTAATTTAAATATATAATCAATCAAATCAATTGTTTGTGTTTATTTATTATTGCTCAATTATGTTACATAATAATTTTGTTTTTTTTTTTATTAAACAACTTTTATTTATTTATTTTATTTATTTATTTTATTTATTTAAGTTTAATTTACGGATAACATATCCATTTTCATCAAAAATACATAATACATTAGTTGTTTCACGTGATTAGTAATACATTAGTAGTTTATATATAAAAAATAATAATAATAACAAATACGTGTTATTGTTGATATACAAAATCACACGGTGTAAAAGAGATCTTTAATTAATTTAAATTTGTTTATATTTTAGATGAATTTTGTATTCTCTAAATCATCTATTTTAAAGAAGTGGTTCAAAGAAGTTAAAATAGATTCATTCAGGTACATGTTTCTAATATATACTTATATTTTTGCATGAGTTTTCTTCTTAATCTTCATAAGAAAAATGTGACTTAGTACTTTTTTTTATAAAGATTGTAACAGTAGAAAGTTTTACTCTAAATTAGCTTACTTCTGTCATTCAAATGATATCTGAGAGTGTTTAGAAAATTACTGTATTATTAATGCAAGGTTTCTTTTGTAATAAAGCAAAATTTACTATAAGGCGTCATAAAACTACAATATTATGCAAGATACAAAATAATACGGTTAAATAACGTTTTGGTAATTTATAATATAATAATGTTCTTTATGTAAACAAAATTAAAATATAAAACATAGCATATCCATAATGACACAATCTTATTACATTAATCTTATGATATGTAGATTATTTCAAAATAATTTTTGGATTATTTTACTACCATTGTCAGATTTCAAGAACTTTGAAAATGCCATTAGTCATAATTAATGTACTTTGTAGAAAACAAAACAAACGAGAATTTTTTCATGCATTACAAAACAATGACTTTCTTTTTGTTTTCAGCCAAGGGAGCATATTAGCTGATTATTTTATAGAATTGATCGACGTGCAAAAACCAGTTGATACTCAACAATTGAAAGTAATTTTTCACGATTCTCTGTATGTTTATAATGTTAATAGATATAATGACACATCATTAAATTCGACGATGAAACTGGGTCCATTTACCATTGATCCGAAATTTACAGATTTCATTGGTACGAAAGAGTATTTTCTTCGAAATATTATAATCTGAAATTATTCATTTTATTTACTTTTTAATCGTTATTAGTATTAAATTTGTTTTTAAATTTATTTCGTTGATAAAATTGATAGCAAAAAGATATATATTATATTTTTTTATCTTATAATTGAACGCAAATTATTACAATTTTAGTTATACCAAGAGCTTCGGCTCCTCAAAATATAGAAGATGACAGACTAATACCACAATGGGTTATCGCTGTTATTGTTATTGGTGTTGGAGGACTTCTTTTTATTATAGTTTTTGGAGTGTCTGTGGTAAGCTAATATAAAAAGTTTAATAAAATAATTTTAATTTTCAAATATTCATCTCTTGTATGTTTTTGTCGGAACTAAAACAAATATTAAATTATTATACTAAACAAAATGTTAAAATTTAGCTCGCTAATCGCCAAAACGGTTCCAAATTAAAACCACCCATGTCTGCTATGTACGAAGAAGAAATTTCAAAGAATACAACGCATACTAGTAATACTGCATCCTCCATGCAAAGATCTATTGATTATCCAAAGTCTGCTTCTAATTCTATGTGGGATGAAACGACTCCAACGTGGACACACGACAAAATTTTTGAATCTACTTCTAATAAGGTAAGTGTCATTTATTTTACGATCAAATTTATAATTTATTTTTACAATAACAATCAACAGTAAAATTAAAAAAATATGAAAAGTCATTAAATAAATGTATTCAGTTTTTATAGTTCATAGATTAAATATTTATATATTTATTTAGTTGAGTATTTATTTATTTTTATTCTATGGATCAAAATCTCCATTTACATTATAATGAATGTTAGTATAAATATTTGTCTTTAACACTAAAATTTAGTTTTAATAAGTATGTAAATGGCTATTTTTTATTGTATTATTTCATTATATTTATTGATTATGAATGAACGTATATATATAAAATTTTCCACGTTTGAATAAAATGTAGGAACTAATGGATTCAACAATTCCATTTGAAGAGGAAAAACGATATAATCTTTATGATAGTTGGAGGTCTGAATGGAATGGATATTATTACAACCCATCTCATGCAAGCAGTAGATATGCAAGATACGACAGTACTGTAAATTTATCTCGCCATCATCCTAATTATAATACCAATTTCTAAATTTGAATAATAAATTTCATAAAAAAAAGCTGTCTTCCTTTACTTCATTCCTTATTGTTAAAACTTAATCACAAATTGATGATTTGTTACAACGTTTGTATATTATAAAGTATAAAATAATACACATTAAAGTACAATTAAAAAAAATAAGGATATATTTTTATAATTTTCTAATATATATAAAATTACTAATATAATATAATTAATATTAGTATTCAATATTTCTTATATTGCAAATAATTTTATATCCTAAATTAAATTAAAATGTTTAATAAATTTTAATTCTTAGATTGTTAAAATGATTAAGTATAAGGTTTAAAGAATTTAATAATGATAACATTGTTTATTTTTTGCGAATAATATAATTTATTGATACTTATGTTAACATAAAACTCGCCATTAATACATATTGAACTTATCAAAAGAATGGATTGTGTATTGTTTGTCCAAATTGAAAGTTGTATAAAATTTGGACTTATATATTATTTATAAGTACATATCTTAAAAAAGAATCAATTTCCATCTTAATTTTATATTCTAAACATATATATATATGTATAAACATTGAGTTACATGAGTTATTGGTAGACAAATCACGATTAATTTATATTATTTTGTTATAAGAATGAAATTATGCATTAGAGGCGATGATAATCGTAATAAATGAATTAATAAAATTATTTTAATTTCACGGTATAAGGGGCTAGGTTAATTTTTTAGCTTTCTGGTATAATGTGTCAACAACTTTTCCCATACTATGTAATGTTTCTAAAGCAATTTCATATGTTTTGTCACGTGGAATATCTTCAAAAACAATTAAAACGCCTTCTCCTTGATCCAATACCCCTTTTAATTTTTTGTCCAAAATCATCTGAGATAATTTCTTTTCTACTCGACTAATTGAGAGCGATATACACTTGGCTATATGGCTTACCTGAAAATTAGTGAATGTGTAAAAAAATATTAAATTATATTATTATAATACTTATGATAAATTTTAGGGAGAAACTAAAGTTGAAAGATAAAAGATAAAAATAAAATATTTTATGTTTGTTTTCATAATTTTACTTTATATCTCAAAAGATATCAAAAAATATTAAATAAAATACAACTGTATAAAACATTGTTATATTAATTTTGAAATATAGTTATTAACCTGATAAGAAAGTTTAAAATGTATAATTATACAAATTTGATAATAATCTAATAGTCAATGTTAAATAATATTAATATAAATATTTCACATACCTCAACGCGAGAATATGGTTCTACTAAACGACATAAATTTTGCTCAAGCATGGCGTCATAGAGAGAACCAAGATGAGCAGTAACAACAGGATCTTCTTCTAATTCTCGACGGTAATCTTTAACAGCTGTTTGGAATTCTGCAAGAGAACGTCTGTAGCTGGCTTCAGCCACAGCTTTCATAGCATCTAAATCACGACCAGCATACTTTACAGCTAATTTACCAGACATTATAGTCTGCACATCTTCTGGAGTACGTAACATTATCTTTGATAATAACATGTATTTTAAAGCAGTTAATGCTTTTGGGCTATCAATGCTGTCATAGCTGCAAAAATAACACAAATAAAATCAATGTAATGTAGGTATATATTCACAGAAAAAGTAAAATTCAAAACTTTGTATAAATTAATTCAAATTCATATTGTTTCACATTACTTCTACTTACATTTAACTGAAGCTGTACAATAATATTTAGCATTTACATCATTTATGAAAAATATAGTTAAATGAAATTTGGCTGAAAATATTTTGGAATTTTTACAAATGTAGAAACAGTTCATTATTGTATAGAATCAGATATTTAGACAGTTATTGTATATAAAAAATAAATAGTCATTTACATTTTTACATTACTAAGTAGTAAACATCTGTTAAGAATTAAAAAAAATTGCTTATTATATAGTAAATTACCCTTCAAAAGCTTCATAAAAATAAGAATACGCAGTCTTAAAATCACGCTCGTCTGCAGCATGAAGAATACCAGATTGTAAATCTAGAGCAGCCTGCATTTTGGGAGGACAGTAGATGGCATTAGCAGTTGTTCTAGCACTGGTTAGGGCAGCTCGCGCTTTCGCTAAATTACTCAGTGCATGGTAGGTTTTACTTTCCAATAATTGTACTTCAACAAGTAATTGCTTGTCATCTAATTTTTTCAACTCTTTGAGCAATGCTGATCCCAACTGTAGAGCTTCAGCGTACATGGTAGTATCGAAATAAAGTGCAATTAAGCGAGCTTCTAAAGACTGTCTCAAAAATGTTCTTCGTTCTTCTTTTGCCCATTCTATACACTCTTTGCAAAGTTGAACTTGCTGTGATTGAAGCTGAAAAATAATTTGTAACTCAATTAGTCTTGAATAATATAAATTAAATACAAACATAAAGAATTCTTCAAATTAAGTATATGTTATCTATTTTCTTTATAAACATACTTTTATAAATTTATTATTTATGTATTATTTACTAAGGAAATTATAATATTGTTAAAATGGGTTTTAGATGAGATAAATATACATTGTTTGTTCGCATAATTTACAATTTTAATAAGTGTCATTTAAATGTATAAAGCAGTTGTAGTATTTATCATTAAAAAATTCTAAATTACATTTTAAATTTCTATATATTTTACATGTACATCTTGAAAATAATTATGAATTAGAAATTTACTATATTAACAGTAGTTCAAATCAAATAATTAAACGGTTCCTTTGTGCCTTTTACTTTAAAATAATTAATTAACAAACCTATCATAAATTTAGTATACATTAATTAAATTTTAATACTATTATTTTAATATATAAATTTTCTATTTCAACTTTCAACATTAATTGAATTTTGCAAAATCTTGTCAAACTTGTGTTATACAAAAATCTTTTTAAACTACCCATAAAACTGAAATTATATAACAGATAATTTTTGGATAACCGTTTTCTTAACCAACACCATCAACATGTATTAATCAATCCTTGGTTTTGAATAGAAAATTAAATTAATTTATGCATAGCTTAAAACAAATTTGTTTCGTAAACCAATATTGTAATAATTAAACAAAATGTTTGTTCAATATTTAAATATTGTAAGTCGGAGGATCGTATACACAATAATCAAAATAAATACATAAAAGTAAATATAAAAACCTCTGTTCCGACCGCAGCCTCGAGGTCCAAGAAAAAGTCGACCAGAGACCTGACAAGTTTAGCAGCCTTCGCTTTGCTAATAAGACTCAAAAACGGTCTGGTGATTTTGATGAGCTCCGCGAGTTCTTTAACTTTGCCTTCCTTTTTGTACATCTCGCCGAGCTGCAAAATGTTTTGCTCCTTGATGCGGATGCTATCTTCGTGATCCTCCGGAGCATCATTGTTCGGCTCGCGGAAGATTTCATTGAGCTCGTTGTTCAGGGCTTCGTTGCGGTTCGTCGAAACCGACCTCTCAAATAACATCGCACCAGCCATTGTGCAGGTTCAGGTGTTTTCTTAGTAACAATGAAATTCAAAAGTTTTGAAAAACTGCTGGATAATGATTCCTGGTAGTTAATTGTTTCGTCGGTTAGTTCAAATTGAAATTTGCCGACCTTTAACACGGATTATTCAAAACAAATTAAAATTAATAATCAATTTTTGTGCAAAACTTTGATCCAACTTCAATTTTCCACTATTTTCACAGTTTCACTCTTTCACTGCGGCTGCTATTCCAAAACTCGTGTCATGCTGCTGACATAAACGTTAAACTTCTAGATTTTGCATGGTATTGTATTTTGAGGCAACGTAACGCAGAACGATTTTGAATTGGTACAGTAGATGGCGCAGCGGTTGCTTGATACACACGGTGAAAAAGTTTTTTCAATTGGGCGCTCTGAAAGTCTGAAGATTGACCATATAGACAGATTGAAGAACTGATCAAAATGGTATGTATTAACATTTAAATCCAATTTATTAAAAAACATCCGTCACTTATAATGGATTATTATAGTTTTAAGAAAATACCAATGCATTTATTTTGTCTATTTACTATATAATATGTTAGATTATTATACGAGGAGGTTTTAAATCGCAGTTATAAAATGTAATCAATATAACCTTACTTTTATTATTTGTTTCAAACCTTTCAAATTAAATGAATAGCATTAGAAATAAATATAATAAACAAATAAATCATATGTTATACTTTGTGATGTATTTGTTCACGACATAAATGCCATTTATTTAAAACAGTAATACCCTAAAACTGTAATAAAAGGGGGTTATTTAAACGAACACATACATTGTATTCATAGGGAACATGTTTAATGATAATATATAAAAGAGTGTCAAAAAGATGATTACACGTGCCATTTTGTTACAAAGAATATGGC
>JABFQC010000693.1:0-24322 GCA_022817085.1 Psilanteris sp. ZL-2020
CTTCTATATATAGTTAGTTAATATATTTTAATAAATAGCATTTAAATTATATATTCAGGATAAGTCTTTCTAAAAAATTACCAAAAAAATTTAATATAATTGAATTTTTTATGTACATGCAAACAATTTCTATCTTTTGTCAATTTCGTCAAAGATTTATGTTTATAACGTTAACTATAGAAATAAAAGACTATAAAGGTATTTCATTATAAATTCCATTTTTATTATGCATTTAAATATCATTGTTATGAAATAATTACAAAATATAAGAACGTTAATTTAATTTAATTTTTAAAAATCATATTATTTCTTATGTTTTATATCTTACATTATATATGTTGTTTTTATTATATTTAACTATATTATACAAAAAATTAACTTATACATACTAAAAAATTAGACAGAGTAAGTATCCTGCATATTTTATAATTTTGGTTTCGATATAAATTTACAAAATAGTAATTTTATTTGAATGTAATAAAATTGTAATGATAATTATAAAATTTTATAATTAAATTATATATTATATATTTAATAAAGAGAAAAATAAAGAATGAGAAATCACTGTTTATAATACTAATATAATACAAAGGGTCCACATTTACTGTTTTTAACAGTAATATAATTATGATAATTCATTAATTATATGTGTGAACTTGATTTTGTTCTGTTAAAATCAGTACATTTTGACAAATTGGTATCATATGGCCACAAATTTGTATTATAAACAGAAAATTTTCATGCTTTACTTTTCTCAGCGTATTATATATTAAGAAATATTCAATTTCTGAATAAATATTAATTAACATTTTAAGAGAATAACATTAATAAAAGATGTGAATTTTGTATATATATGTTTACAAGTAACATTAATTATTACTTTTACTTAACGGACATCATGTCCAATTATAAACATTATAAAATACATAATATATAACATATAACAATCATTTCATCATTACATATACTCTCACAATATTCATATCAATAATTATAAACTTTAACAGTCTACATCTCATCTAAGTTTAACCCAAAATAATCTATAATAGTATTTCCCTATATAATTAATCAATTTCATGAAATTATTAAGTATTAAATTCATAAGTATTTAATACTTGAAGTCGAATTTTATTAAATTTAAATTATATATAAATAAATAGTAAACTGAAATACGTATCGAGCCTTTTTTATATAATATCTGTTATTTTGTATAATATCTTTTTAATTAATCTTATCAAATACGTATATGTATATATATAAAGATACGGTGATACGCCCGCCGGTGCAAATGAAGACTGGTACTTTTTATCCCGTAGTTACGGGTATACAAAAATATTTTTTTTAAAAAATCGAGCAGTCACCCCTCCTCCTTTAAAAATAATAATTATGATTGAAATTATATTAACAGTTAACGTTTCCATAAGCTTTGATAAAGTTATAACTTTATTACTTCCAAAATTCACACAATAAACATTCTATATATAACCATCACGTTGAAGTGTAAAAGCTGTTATTGTATTTTATCACATATTTATAATTGCCATGAATCAGAACAACTGGTCCCATCGGATGAGCATTAAAAACAAAAAAAAATATTTCGATCTTAATAGTTAAATATTTTGTCTGTTTGACCTAAAATTACATGTTAAAATAAAAGTATTTAAAACACATTATAACATCACACACAAATGTTTTTTTTAATTGATCAAAAAATCATAAATCTTGAAAATTATATATGGTTGTTATATTTTTAACATTAATTAATATTAATAAAATAATATTTAATTATGACTATATTTACGTTAATTCAATTAATATATTCAATTAGCAAATACAATATATTGCAAATCAAACTTTACAATACATATTTTATTTTTCGATAGGCAAATTTAAAATTCTTATTCATATAATTTATATCAGATGAAAAAAATGTTTTATAAATAATTTGTAATTTATATACAATTGGGTATACAAATATCAAATTGCTATTATTAATATAATGATTTTACTAAGTGCAAAAGATTTACAATTGTTTATCATTGTTATAACACTTTCTAAAATTTTAAAACAACTTTATGATTACATTATGACACACGCTTGTTTCGATTTGTCAAAGTATTCCTTTAATTGATATACACTCTTAGAAAGATCCTTTTATGTCAATATTAAAATAGATTAAAAAATGACACAAAATACAAACTCTTCATATTATAAACAAAGAAAATAGATTTACGTCAAATAGAGTATTTCTAAGAGTATATAAATAAAAAACTATATGAATGTTAAACAGCGTTAATTAAATAATATCAAGCAGATAAGTTGCACTCAGTGATATCTTGTCAAATGTTTAATTAATTTATTTTAAATTGCGCGAAATTATCGTTACTTTCTTCGAGTTTATTAAAAGAATGCAAAATGTAGGCAATATTATTCACACGATACTAAATAAATATTCATAGAATACACCTAATGTTATTTTGTGTATTTTTATTAATAAGATTATAATAGCATTTCAAGAAAGAAACAACGCAAACGATTTAATAGCTTTTTAAGTGTTGAAACAAAAAGTAACGTGTTCACATTACTTAACAAAAAGAATAAAAAGTACATACGAACGTATAATACATTTATGATACAGCGACGCGAGCATAAAAACAATTGGTTTTTTTCGACAGTGCGCGCGTTTAGAAAACCAATATCAAACACGAAAAGTTGAATCAACGTATCATCCACGGTTACCGCGTTTCCAAAACGCACGTGCTCCCGCTCGTTGAGACAAATCGGCCGAATGAAACGTCGACGCGGGCACGCCGAAAACGAAATCAAAACCTGATCGGAAGGAAAGAAACGCCGTCGAATTGCCGATTGATAATGAATTTACCCCGATTTTGAGCGGCGAAACAGTCGTTCGAGCGCACCGCAGCGAGCGTTCAAAATTTGAATCTGGAAGGTCGCAGCGTCGCCATTGGTAGAGGCACAGCGGTCGATCGGAGTCGGGCGGCAAAAGCCGATTCAGTCGAAGCGCGGCTAGCCGGCCGAGCGTTAGCGAGACTTTATCGCGCGTCGTCGCCTTCGCAGCGTTCTCCACGTTATTTATCGAGTCGCGTTGACAGTACACCGGGAATCGTTTTTGGATTCGCGCATCGCAGCCGAGCGCGGCGGACGGAAGTGAAATCCAAAGTTGCGGTCAAAGGACAGCTGTTTCGCGAGCCGACGCTGCGATCCGAGCGACTTCGAAGCCGCGCTTTTTGTAGCGCGCGTGTCACCGATCGGCGCAAAATCGGTCGCGGGTTCGCGCGAGCGCGAGTGATCGGGCATTGTTTCGCGGCATAATCGAGTGCCGATTGGTCGTCCGAGTTATTCCGCGAACGGTGTTGCGCAACGCGACTTTCCACGTGCAGGAAGTTGAGTCGGATAACCAGTTCTTGTCCGAAGGGTATTTCGGTATGCGGTGCTGAATTCGCCCGGACGAGCGGCGGGCCGAGATGCGGTCAGGCGCGAGCACGTGACAGCCAGGCACTTGACAGTCGGCGCGTTGATGTCCGCGAGAATGGAGCTGGGCGGTTCCGGGTACAAGATTGGCGCGGGTCCCCGGGTACGGATCCGCCGGCGCTCGGAGCTGGGCCGGCGCCTCAGCCGGCGGCTCTCGTTCGTCGCCCGCGTGCCCGCCGCGATTTTGAGCATCGGCCACCAGCCGGAGCCGCGGGCCATGGAGATCACCGCGATCGCGCCCGACAAGACGCAGCTAATGGTGAGTTTGCGCGTAAAATTGCGCCACCGAAAAATCGCTTTGTCCGTCGCCGATCATATGTTTCGCGAGCTTTGTCTAGCGGCGTGAAAACAACCTCGCGTTGCATCGAGTAATGACGGATTTTGTTGTTCCGAAAGGGGAATTTTAATTGTGCGTCGAGAGTTGCTGTTTGTATAATAATCCTGTGCGTTGTATCGCTAAATCTCGTTATTATTGTGAATAATTGCACACGGGGAGATAGAGTTTTTTTTCATTCACAAATCAAAATACTTTTATTATTCAGTTGGTTGGCTCAAATATTTGTGTGTCATACTTTGAGCTATGTATAATAACTAATGTTTGTGTTGGTATTGTTATGATTATTAAGATTGAATTTTAATTGAGCTTTGAATTATTTTTTCTTCGTTTTTTTCTTCAAATTTTCATAAAATCATGAGAATTCGTTATTCAGCTTTTAACTTACAAAGTGTATCAGCTCACAACGTGAGTTTACACTTTTTCCATTTGACACCTGTTGTGTTTCATCCAATACGTTCTGTCGTTATTGCAGTGATTATTTATCAATTATTATACGAATCAAATTGTATCGACTCAACGTGTGAGGATCGCTGGACCACACAGGTGGGAAAACTTGAATGAAAAGTGAAGACGAAACGAATGATGGATGGTCGGGAATAGTTTGGTGATGTTATTGATGTCATTTATCTAAAACTTTCGAATGCAGTTGATACATTTCAGTCCATTTATTTGGAGCAGATTCATTTTCTTAATGGCGACGTTTATCTAAGACAAGTAAATCATTTTTAATTTCTGTAAATCGCTGCTTAATTTATATTGTGTTGAGACGTTTAACATCGCGTCAGACAAGAAACTTATAAAATATTTTAAAAAGTATAATGTTTTGTTTCAACGCGTTTAAGGTTGTTTTATTGCCATAATCATAATACAGTAGAAAAAGCTGTCGATGACAATCTTGAGCTTAAAAGCGATAAAATGTCGAAATATTGAAATGTTTTATTTTATTAATCAAATATATGTTCCAATTCTACTTGGAGGAGTTTCATCCAAATAACATTTTAGCAATATTTTTTTTAAATTTTCCACTTTTACTTTTTTTTTTATATATAACACATTTATTTGCATTACTAATTTATAATTTCAGTTAATAGCCTAAACAATATGTTATTCGAAATTTATATTTATCAATTTAATCTATGTCAACCGTAGAATAATTATTCCACCTATAAACTGAATATAATTAAATCAAACCTATAATTTGGTAACGACTTTTTGTCATTGCGCTGCTTGAATCAGATTTCATTTATTAAAATCAAATAACTTTCACTTTATAAATATTATAAATATGTATTTTATAATAATTGTAATTAAATTCGAACAGTTTTAAGGCACTGCCAGATGAATATTATAATGATTATAATCTAATAATTGTATTCTATTTGCTATATATGGTTTATTTTTTATCCTTCAAAATGTTGTTAATGATTGTCTAAATGTTTATAATTCTATAAAACTTTCATCTCGTATCACTTTCTTTCTTTAAAGATATATATCGATACGTTATGTATATGTAAATACATTCACTCAACAGACGACGATAACATCTTTTCGGTTTTGATATCTGATTTTGACTAATTAGCTTTTAAAAATAATTTGTTGCTAAATTTTCAACTGTCCGCTCTTTATTTAACAATTTGTTCGAATTGGAAATTTGCATCAAACACGGTCTGATGCGATAAGAGATTTGTCGATCGAACAAGTGCAACGTGGATAAAGAAAAGTTGAATTAAATAAATGCCAGTAGCATAAAAAGAGCGCGACCCACGGATAATATTTAAATTCAATTTTTTATCATTGACGGGAGATTACGTTCGAAATAACGATTGTCTCTTGATATTTTTAGCTCAAACACTGATACGATGGCAGAGTTTTATTTGACACATGAATTCAATGCGTGTTGCATAAGTTTATAAGTAACAATTAAACGTATTATAAATTAGCACAATTATTTGATGTGATTCTAAAGGTATTAATGAAATTGTTTTGGTAATGTTCGCGTGAAAGATTATTTTCATAAAAATAAAAAACAAAATAATAATGTGACCTTTTCGTATACAAAAATTAAATTTCGTATACTAAAATTAAGAAAGTAGGCTGTTATTATTAGAACGACGCTTCAAAATTATATTACGTGGTGTTTGAAAGAATTTTGTTTGCCGTTTATTGTGTATTTTTTGCAAAATAAATTGTGCACCGAATGGAAGTGTTAAGACTCGAACTCATTGTTTCTGCAGTATTTGTGAATAAATATAGATATATTTATTCCGTATTTCGTCTATAATAAGTCAGGTAATAATAACCATTCAATATCACGAATAAATTTGGTTGGAATTGTATTTCGTTTTTTTTATTGATATATATAGAATAATATATACAGAAGAAAATTAGACCGTTCGTTGTTCGTTTTGTTGCAATTAAGTTTTGAAATTGGAAAAACTTTGCGGAACTCTCCCAAAGGTTTTTTAGAATATAATTTTAGAGTATTTATATAATTTAATAATTCAATGACGTGCATCCGTGCGTTAGTGATATCTTAATAGAGGCGCTGTTATTCCTCGACGATTCACGCACACACTTGCAATGTTGATTTAAAATAGTGTAAGTTGCGAGAAGCCTCGAGAGGTATTAATTAATTAATTCAGACGTATATTTATAATACTCTTTCTACTCACCCACAGTGAAAATATTTAGAATTGCATTATTTAAATTAATCAAAATCTTTGCATCGCACGTTTCTTGCATTATAATTTATGTAATTTTGCAAAACATCATTTTCTTTTACACGAACAGCTTCGATAAAGTATAAACATTATGCAACAATTTAGTAGGTTTTAATAGTAATAATTGTTGGATTTGTGCATGTAATATACAGATTTTAATGTGTATATAAAAATTAAAATATGAGTGTTCAAGTTGAAACCGAACACAAAGCATCAGGAAAGCGTTCTTGGGTTTGATATTAACACGCGGTTATATTTTAGGACATAATAGAAATATATACTTCTGCTTTTAATCAGTCATATTTCAAACCTAAACGAGATTAACAATTAAACTAAACAAAAATAATGATAAATTATTGTTTAATTCAATTGTATACTTACACGGAGAATAAAAGTATTAAAAATTACTCATCAAATAGCTAATGTGTGACAGTGATGTTCAATATTGAAATAATAATACATAAAATATCGGAAATTGGTAGAAAAATACACGTAATTTTTACTAATTTTATATGTATTATTTCAAAATAAAACACTGCTGTCACACATTTGATACTCTGAGAAAAAAGTTGCCATAAAAATAAAAAAAATAAATAAAAAAAAGCCATAAACATTACTGTATTTTGAATTAATATATATATATATATATATATATATATTTTTTTTTTATTTAAACCCTTGGCTTATTTTACAAAATTAAAGTAATATAATATAATAATATAATTCATTTTACCATACTATTTGGAAACGCTGGCATAAAGAGCATTTATTTAATTAATTACCAGTCATCTGTGTGTATTTATTACACTGTAAAAAGAAGTTTTCCGTAGAAAACGTTCATAAGGTTCTATTTGGATGTATACAAACATTACTATTAAAGAACACTAATAAATAGGAACGTTTGAAAAACACTTTCAGAATACTTGTGTTTACAGTGTAGGAGTATTAGAATTTTTCCCGTAGTATGGTACAAATTTTCAGTTACATAATATTTTTGTTATATTATAACAAAAAAAGAGCATAATATTTTCTGTTATGTGTATAGTAATTTTTGATCAACATTTTTTCTCGATGTATTTTATGAGTAATTTTTAATACATTTTTTCTTTCCGTGCATATTATTTAGGATAAAACGCTTGTATATTTGAATAACAATAAATTTCATGCTTTATTTTATAAGTATTCGTGACAAATCCTAAAGATTAATGACAACAAGTATCACGTAAAGTAACAGCGATAACAAGAAGACTATGACTCTCGTTCCATCCTGCCCCTCCTAGATTCATTACCAGACTGCGAGTGCATCGTTACGTTACGATCGCGTTTCATTGTCTACCAGTTCAACAGACGCAACTAAACAAGACACACCAACAGAAATACCCTACTTACTTCGACAGTAACCCAGTTGAGTTAACAACATAAAACATTTGACGAGTTAACAACTCGTTGAAATAAAAGTTCACGTCCACATAATCGGACATTCTTATTCATAAAATTATACATAATAATGTGCTCATAAAGAAAATCGTCTAAATTAGATTTGACCAATGCAGTTCTTCTTTAATGAATGATTCCCGAATTAACGTTCGTTATGTAATGCCATTATTCAGGGCTGTAAAAACCGAATATTTTAGCATAAAATATATGATTGGCAGAATAAAGTCGGCGAATATTAACAATCGACTTAAATTAAGATTCTACATTTGGCACATTAATCGTGTCATTGTACAAAACGCGGTTATTCGCATTCGGTGTAATAAAAACATCCGCTTTTGCGGTCGATAATTTGAATTTCTACCATCAACGTCATCGGTATATCATTGTTAAATACAAATCTTGGCATAATACTAATATTTTGATACTTAAAATTGACGCTCATCGGTCAACATTTTATTTTTAAAATATGTATTGAAAAACTTGCTATTTTTATATGTTTAGTTCGTAGTCAACTTCGGGTCGGTGAAGGAAATCATACTTTATGTACACTGAAAAAAGTAATCTTATAAATTTGACCAAACTAGATAATAAAAGTAGGAAAAATGGGCAAAAATGTAAATAATATGATAAATTATGGTTCGAAACTTTTAAAAATATGTCAAATATTACCAAACAAATGATAAAAATAATGACATAGTTTAACGTTTATTTACATTTTTACTCACTTTTCTTGCTTTTATTATCTAGTTTGGTCAAATTTGTAAGATTATCTTTTTCGGTGTACAATTTAAATCGCGAAGTAAATTTTGATACATTTTTTGTAATAAAAATGTGTAAGTTATATGCTCTTTGTGTGCAAAAATAACTTCACCCTTCGTGCAGATTTGTCAACATTACGCAAGTGTTTTACACTATTGTTTTAAATTCGGTGAAGTCTTAATGGACAGAAATAATCACTATACTTAAATTGAATGCATTCATTGTATTCCCCTTAAAATTAGTTTACCATATCATTTAACAAGGTATACATACCGATAGTCAAATGACTGTATCGATTCAATTATTGTACACAAATCTAAAGAGTGCGTTTGTATAAACATCAGTCAATCTCGTTGAAAAATAATTTATTTACTGTAAACAGAAGATGGTATCTATTAGTTACTGAAATCTAGAAGTCGTTTGCACAGCTGGCAATACTAAAAAACGGTTGCAAAAAATTCATTCACTTAGTGAACTGGTGAGCTTTGTTTTCGGAGCCGCAGGCAAATATATCATATAATTTGATTAACACCTGAACCGCTGGTTTCGGTTATTTCTTATACGCAACATAATATAGTTCTAAGGACAAAAAATAAATTCAGAAGAATCATGTTCGTCGATCAATATCAATCGAAAAATCAATTTTTGTTGCGTAACGAACGGATATATATATAAATTAAATCAAATCCGATGACTGGCTACTTCGTCCATATTTTGTACAAATAAATTTTTAATTCGCCCGAATGCTTAATTCCGACGGGCTGATATTATTATTATTATAAGACCGAATGTTCGCGTGTTTTTGTTCTTTTACAACTAAAATTTCACTTCTTTAGAAAGTTCACGTTTTGAAAGTGACGTTTCTATGAATATTCGAGACGGGGCACGTTTTATCATACATGAAGCAAAGCGTATCGCACGACGAAAAGCGCATCCCTGATTGAAAACCGAATCGACCATCATTTTTCGCCATTCTAATCTGACGTTAATTTATACGCTAGAAAGCAAACGTCGCAATAACCACAATGGTTACGCGAGATGATAAACGTTGGCTGATAAATATTGGCTGATTGTCGGCGTGGTTCGTTAGATTCAAGTTCTTGGCGTTGCGACAAACCGGAAATTGAGAAAGTGACTTCTCCCAAGTTTAATAATCGGCGGTTAAATTTAAGTGCGAATCGAAAAAGGCGCGACGAAAGCGGAACAGCAGTGCCTCGTAAAAAATAAGAGCGAAATGTCAAACACGTGACGTAATCGGTTTGTTTCGTTTAGTCGCGAGACTGTCGTGTTAACGATGTGCTCGTGGAAGCCTGACGGTCTGCTCGCCAAGCTTTAACAATTTCGCAGTTTGATGATCCGATCGGGCTTAAGTTTTTGCGCGACGCCGAATGAGTATTTTCAGCGAGACTCGATCTGAGAAAATTAATAATAGATATTAATTATAACACCACAAATTAGCATGTTTTTGTTTCTTTTATCCACTTTTTTTATCGTTTTTTTTTCTTTTTTTTAATATCTTTGCTCTAGCACTATACATTCTTTACACAGGAAATACGATCCGTTTTATTAGAAGGATAATGGTATTATTCAGTCAATCATTAATTTCTTCGTAAGTTTATGATAAAAATTGAAATCAAATATTAACATATGTAAAATAATTTTTTTAAGCATATCCTATACCATGATCATAATATGTTAAAAAGATCACCCGGAATATACTTTTGAAGCCGAGTTCACGATATATTTTTTTCATTCTCACAAATCAGAAATGTTATTGTTGGTTTCACGACCGAATCAATGCTAGGTCAGTATTATTAATGTATACATTAAGCTCAAAACGTTGCATTTGCCTTGATTCTATTCTGAAAATGTATGTTAATAATTAATAACGTTTAAGCAGCTTTTAATCAATCAACAGAAACCCCTGTCTTTAATCTCAACTTTCATTCTTCAAATATATAAACTTATAATATCATATATGCAATACACTAAGTATGTATTATAAACAAAAGAAATAATCTAATTTCGATAATAAAACTTGATCCAAACTTGAAAAATGCTGAAAATAAAAGTTAAAAATCGTGGTTAAAAGTTTCTAAAAACTGAATGAGTTTTTTTAAAAAAATCAACATTTATTTACATTTTTGTGCAAATTGTAGCGTAGTTTTTAATTGTTAAGTTTATATCGTGAATAATTGTTTTTTATTTTTTTATGACAGTCGCTGTGGATTAAAACTTTAATAATTAATTTCGATTGAAATAATAATAAACAACTTTTTAACGTTTGACTGGTGATTTCTAACGCACAAGTATATAGGCCAGTTGAACAAATGATGCAGTAATTCGTCGCAACATTAGAATCTAATTCAAAGGTAATATCGCGCGACATGTATTATGTATGTTTGAATTAAACTTTCTAAGTAGTGGAAAATAGAATGCACGCAATAATCGAATTAAACGTATAAACGAAAGCATCTGTTATTTAAACAATATACAATAATAAAGAAAATGTTGTAAACAGAACAATGAAAATACAATTTCAACGGGGTAACGAAATTATTTACGTTTGTTATTACTATTGTAATTAATTTTAAAGTATACGCATACCCATTAGAAGCTGTCAAATCTCCGTCCGTTAAAAGCGATTAATCAAATTGAATCAAACAGTTTTTGAATCTCGCCAATAAATCTTATTGTTTTGAGCGCAACAACAAAGGCACGCGATTCAGTGATCAAACGTTTATTTAACAATGTAATTAGTTGAGAATTCGCGTGAACATTATTGTAACCGCAATAATCATTTAAGTGAATAAAAGCGAGATAAACTTTGAGAAGTCAAACAAAGTTTCCAATAATCGCATTGCTAATAATGATCTGAATCATCAAACATCATATTTGTTTTTGTGAATGAACGACGAGTCTTATTGAAGTTAATATCGAAGTGTACATATGGAATTTGTTTCCTTTGAAATTCTACAGCAAAATCGTGGCAAAAAAATGAACAAAGAATTCTTTCAACTTCCAAATCCATTCTGCCTTTTCTTTCGCACCATTAGACGTCATAGAGATATTTTGAGTACAGAAAATATAATAATAAAAGCCTGTCAAAAAAGTTAAACTCGCAGTCTCGATTTTCTATTCTTTTAATTCCATTTTAATCCTGGCACCTGCTTAAATCACGCCAGGATACAGCAATTCACTTAACTCCCGTATAAGAAGATCAAAAAAATCATTTCATAAACCCGAACCATTTTTATTATAATTGCTTATATTAACGTGGCATTTTCTTCGACGTTTATCTAAGCGAAATTCCGCATGCCTGGTCAGATAATCATTTCATTTTGACCAATCGTAATATGCTTTCGTATAGTCTACGTTATATAAATAACACGTTAATGTTTTTGAAAGATACAATATGTTAAAGGGTAAAGGGTTAGTTGACACTTTCTGCCGGGTTATTGTGACCATCGTTGGAATAGAATAATACCCGATTTAGGTGCAAAAGAATAAACTTAACGGTAGATTTCAACATTTGATAAGATCCGAGATTCTGTTATTCGAATGAAATTGCGCGAAAAAAAGTTTTGTAAATGAAAACGGACCGTTAGCACTTAATTCGGTGATCAATTATCGAAATTGTTTACCGATCAATCGACAACGTCTTTGAATGAGGTTGAACAAATCTAACAATAGGATTCTACCAAGCTCTTAAAACAAGACGTGTTCTGTGAACACGAATCAGCTCCAAAAATAAGTTAAGCGGTGTCGACACCATTGTTATGCAAATGCTCGCAGCGCGATGTGGCAATTAATAATTTATCAAACAAAAATATGAATTTTTCAATTCAACACCGGCGTTTCTAAATAGTGAATACAAATGCGCGCGATAATTAGCATCGATCTTCGGCACGAGTTACTCGCTTTGCCTTACATTACCTTCCTCAATATTCTTGTCCACCCACATGCTTCGACAAACACAGACCAACGAAGGCAACGAAATATAACGTTCACTCTCTTATCCAGTCATCGAAGGATAAGAGTAAAAACAGATTGCACCGTCTTATCGGTATTCATGATCATTCAATAGACATATAATATACATATTCATGATTATAATGTCGGAATAGAATGTTTCGTTCAAATAGTTTCGTGATTTTGCGCTTTCTTTTTATATATGTTTCCACGCGGTGTTTACGGTTTTGTTCTGTCAATTTTATTGTTGCGAATAAAGTCAAAGCTTGAACTATTCTCGATCGATTTTCTTCAAATCTTCGATCGGATTCTATCGATTAAAGATTAAGAAATGATTTTTTATCGACCCACAAACGCGATGCTTTTTTATATCACCCGACCTTGAATTTATGATTAGGCTTAACAAATGGTTTCTAGTGATTTTGAGTCCATCAATTGCCGATACGTGTGACTTTCAGCGAGATTTAGTTACGATCATTATTAATGCCGCTTCTTGAAATGAACTTTTTAATTTCATTATTATTTATTTCCGAAAAAGTCGCACTTAATGATTTACGTGTCAATAGAATTGACGGTTCATTTTTAATAAATTCGTTTCTTTGCTCGGAAACAAATTGTATGTCTTGGCGAATTTTGTATGACAAAAGAACAAAAGGGCAAAAGTTGTATGACACGTGAAGTCATTAATTTTACAATTAATGCACTGAGAAAATGAGTGTTGTAACAGCAACAACGTAAATTGTTGCTGGAACTGTGTGACATTGCATAAACTGTATTATTTAATATATATTAGAAATTTATTTGAACAAATCATATTTACTTGTCTCAACCGAACAATGTATACGGCATATTTTATTATCCAAAGTATGCACAATAATGTAATTGTCTATAACTGTAATGTTAAAATATTTATATATATTTTATTTAAAATAAAATTGAATACATCTCGAATAAGTTATCACGCACAGAAATGATACAGTTGATTTAAAGAAATTATTTTGTTGAACGTATTTTGTCATTTTGGCTGTCAAGTATATGAGTTGAATAAAATATTTTGTAAATATTAACACTTTTACTGAAACGATTAATACGCTATTTACAAAATTATCGTGTTGATTCAAATAAAAAACATCAACGATATGACAAAATGATCGAATTTGAATCATATTTTGTTGATCTAACAAAACTATTTGTTTAGTTAAATAACAACAAAACTGTTTTGTTGAATGAAACAAAATTTTTTTGTATCTACAAAATATTTCTGTGCGTGAATCAATCAAAATGAATGATAAATGTGATAACAATACTTTCCTGTGTTTAATGATTTAAGGTCATTCATATATATATATATATATATATAATTTTCAGATATTGAAAATTGTATTAAAATACTTTTGCATTTAAAATTTGTATAAATTCCTTAGTAATGTAGTCGATTTATATTGATATTGAACGCAGAGCTGTCAGATATCAGTTTGAAAATTTATTATTATTTTCAGCACGGCGTGCCAAAATCACTTTGCTACAATATTCAAAGTATTTTAACTATGATTTTTAATCAATGTTGTTATAATACTATCGTAGTATTATTGAAAGATAAAAAAAAAATATATATATATATTTGAATAAATTGCATAATTTTTGTGCTGAATATAACGTTTAAATTATAAATATCCGTTTTTTTAAATAATAATTTTATATAAACCAAAACAATAAAAAACCTACTGAAGTATTAGTATGAACTTGGTTGGTTAAATTATTTTTCATTACAAACTATTGTAAACACGGTGTATAGTATGAAGAATGAAAAATACTTTACTATAAATTTTGAAATTGCTTTTAAGGTTGAGCATTATTGCTCAAAATTGAATTTCGAAAATTATCGAAAATCGTTTGACATAAACTTTAACATTTTTTCAAGACAAATTTATATTTACACATTTTTAAAGAATAATGAAAATAACTATAAACTGATAAACATATGTTTTTTCAGTACTAAAAACGGTTATTAACTTGAACGTATATTTCTAAACCTTGAATTATTTAAACTAACAATTTTTCTGACCGCGCACAAAAGCAACAGACGTTTCTCGAACAGACTCAGCTTGTCAGTCGATAATTATCAGCGACGGCAACGTTAATTCATTTTGAAAATAATTTATAAATAGCATTTTCTTCGATAAGATTTATTGTTGAAATAAAAAGTTGGTCATTTCAATCACTAAAAGCAGACTATACGTTACGCATAGTTGCACCGATACGTGCAGATCTATTGCTATACGCACCGCATATACCTTTGAATGCGGCAATAAATTGCAACAAATAAAAGTTGCTAAAGTCTTGAATTATGTTGTTAAAACGCGCAAGAACTATTTCGCATTCCCAGACCCATTTTATGATAAACTTGAAAAGCCGGCAACTGGACGATTTGGCGAACCGCTTGATCGGCTTTGCATCGCGAGAAGCAATTTGAGCGCAAAGTTTGTCGGTTGGAAAGGCGTTCCAATTTCGGAGTGACAAATTAACCAAGAATCCGCGCGCTAAGGAGCTTGGGTGGAGCGCGCAAAAAACCCGCGCGACGCATGCGCGCCGCGTATTCCTCTCCTGGCACGTAATACCCCGTTTTCCATCTCTAGGCCATCCGCGTGCGACACCGCCGCAATAATCATCCAATCTCGGCGTTTTTGTTGCGCCTTTTTTGTCCGAATGTTTAGACACATACATTACTACGACATCTTAAGCTTTTTTTGCACGACAAGAGGGAAGTTTTTCAGTTGGCATTTGTAGGCAAATCTCTGAATAGACGCGTATAATCCAATTTGTCGATCAAGCGTAATGAGCAGTGGATTAGTCTGTCGTGATTGTGTCAAGAGGCGCAGGCAGAAGCAAAACAAGAGCAAAACAAGGAAGGGGCGCGTCGGAGGGGTGGGGGGTGGGGGTCATTAAGACGGCAATAGGAGGGACGATAAATTACTGGCTCGGTCGTTTAATTAAAATGTCTGTCGCGGAAGAGCATCGGCCCGCGAAACATTGATGTTAACTAAAATGGCTGGCTCGACACAATGCGCGATAAATTTGCATAAAAATGCCAGCGCTCGTCCGCATAATACCTCCAACGCGGTGAGGGACCTTGAAGGCACGAGACATTTTTTCGTTCGCGTCAACGGATATGCAATGGTTATAGCTTCTGCGAACCATTATCGCGCCGGGACAGACTGCGGTTTATCGAAACAAAAGCGGACGTGCGGATTTGGTTTGAAAACTAATTACACGCGTTCTGTATCGCGGCGTAATGCCGAGTTTACGCGTGGACGTTCGTGCGTGAAGAAACGCGGCTTGAAAGATTCCGGTCCGAAATGCAAAACGCGCCTGACGCCGTCTCGCCCGTCTCGGCTTTCAAAATGTTATGACACGTTCCTCGTAAACGCGGATTTAACCAGATTAAAGCCATTTGGGTCCAAACTGGTCTGTCCTTTATCAACCGAATTATGCGTCGCAAGGTCGCTCGTGAATCACGATTTTAGACCACATCCGTACAAAGCGCGAAGTTTGCTTGCGCGATTCGCGAGCAGACGGAAGGAAAATAATGATTTTACCTGGTTGAGTACATCGTTCTGAGGAAATGCGTATTAATAAAGGTTGCGAGAACTGAGGAGCTTGAGAACTGCGGGTTTCCTGGGAAAGCTCGTAGTTTGGATTTCAAAAAGCCGAAGACAAAAGCGTATTTTGACTGTGGTTTTTTTGGAATTAAGCGGTTTCGGGAACGAGTAGATCTTTATCGTTGTGTACGTCGGTGTAATGCAATGCAATTATTCGATACAAACGTATATTTAAAGGCTTTTGATTTTGGTTAAAGAGCACGTTCGTGTTCACGATTGTGTAAGCTGAGTCTAGAAACAACTTAAGAAAAACTTACAAGTTCTACACCTTATGGTAACCAAGAGTACAAGTTTTTGAATGAAAAACCTTGTCCACTTTCACTTAACAATACGTGTACTTTTGTTGTTCAATTTATATCGTATTAATTGTCTACGACGGTGCCCCTCGCAGGGTTCACCGTTACTATATGTTTTTTTTCGGGAAGTGAACTAAATATAAATAGATTGTAATTTTCAAATGGAACAGTTAAAATCATTCGTAATCGTAATTCGATAATTGTACTTGATTTTAATAGCATTTTTTGTAACGCATTTGAAGGACAAAAAATAGATATCAAACTTTGTAATAAAAAATGTGTATGAATGTGTTATTGAATGACTAAATGAATGACTCCGAGAGATTCTGTTTTGATGTATTAATAAATAATAAAATGTGATTACTAAACTGTATTAAATGTAAACTATTAATTATGCGCGTATCTTTCGTTTATATGAAGTATTAACATTGTAACATATATTAAAACTTACGGAATGATTAATTTACGCAAGATATTTTTATGCTTCATAAAACTCGTATAGTTACAGCAAAGATTATCAATAAAAGATTTAAAATAAAATTAATGTCAGGTATATCAAACGCTAGTAAAATGTGACTTTGTTTCTTCTTATTAAAACACGATGTAATATGATCTGTAATTATTATCTTTAAATCATCTATATGGAAAGAAATTATTTGGAAAAATGGCCATAATTTCTATTAAAACAGAACTATGGGAAACATTCTGGTTAATTTCGAAATACGACTGCTATCATTTTATACGCGTTGAATAATTTTTGTGACAGTTACATAATTAATTTCACACGATACGAGGGCAGAAAATGTTTCAATTTGAGTGACTTAAAATATTATTATAACTAATTTTAAGTCATTACAAAACAGTAAATATATCATTTTATTGTATATGCTGCTTTACGAATGTATATTTTTTTATTAGCTTGCGTATGAATAAAGATTCTTAGTCATAGAGTAGTGAATTTGATCAAACGTATTAAACATTACAATAGATTAAATTATACTATATTGGTATCTTTGGGTTGATTTATTGCACGTACCTAACAACCTATTTTCAATATATTTATCATGAATTAATATGTTGATATAAATTTAATAAAACTGTAAACGTATATATTTATATATATGTATTTTATTTTATTTTTATTCATTTTGCTAAATTTATATAATTTTTTTTACAAATATTAATATTCTATAATGATTAAATATTTATATTTAACAAAATATTAATCAATAAAATATTATAAAAATATACATTCATTATAATTAAAACATTCATTTATTTATAATAAATTACTTTTGTGACACAATTTTTAGATCATAGTCAGGTTATTATCAGTATCAGTATTTTATTTTTATTTTAAAGTAAATAACATAAATTCCACACGTATATATTTATACAGATTTTATAGAAATGATTAAGCTGCTTTTAATAATTTATTAATTCTACAATGAACTTTTACATATTAGCAATATCATTCTCACAAGTGTATTGTGTTCCTAGCCCTCAGTATATAAAAGAAGTTAATCTATGCGATCCCGCAGTTACCAACTGTACTAAATGAACGATATATTTGATTATATATATGACTGAGAAAAATCATAATATACATAATATGTACTATTTTCAATAGTAATATATTATGATAAGGTAGTATTTTTCTATATAAAAAACTTTTTTTTCTATTAAAAACAGTAAATATTATTCATTTTCTCTTATGATTCCAAATTAAGAATATAAATAGTATTTTTTCGTCATTTATTTTTCTCAGTGTATATACATATGATTCCCCTACCTTAACCTATCCATAACCTTCAAATATATATATATATATATATATATTAGAAATAAAAAGTAATTATAAAAGTAGAAATTATAAAACACAATTTCCATAAGAATAATTTTTACTACTTGATATAAGAAACTGCTAAACACTAATACCTAGTCTCAAATAACTAGAAAATGGCAAAAAATCTATTTATATATATATTTTTTTTTTTTTAAACATGATTTCTTTCCGTGTATATACGAGATATTAATATATATTATTTCGAACATTATCTGCATGGATTAACCTAATATCATTCCACACTTCATTTGTTTCAAATCTCGTGAGCGCAGCGTGCAATATTATATAAATAATTGTAAAAGATTCGCAAACAGAATCTCGTCGGTCGTATGTAATGAAATGCAACTTCATAATTGAATGTATTTGCAATTTCAGAATTGCAAAGTATTTAGGTATCAATTGCTACTTATGCAATGTGTATATAACTTCTGCAGTGGTACCAATGACTACGAGTCCGCGTTGAATTTGCTCACGATTGATTATTGAACGATGCGAAAGTTCCTGGTAATCAACTTAGTATGCAACTTTTGCCGACTCAAAAAATGCGAAAAGACAAACTAAATCAGAGCTTGAGTATGCGCCGCGGCTTAACCCGACCGTTGCACTGACGAGACTTTCCCGCGGCACTTTCCCGCGCGGCTAATTAGTATGACGTCGTGCTATACGTGTATTCAAGTGTAGCTCGAGCAACGCGACGCAAACTAAACAGTACGATAGGTGTTTGGCCGATGCGCGGCCTTGGTGCACTTTCCGAAGGTATGTTTGTTCCGAACATGGGGAGAGATCAACGACGAGTCCGTCTAATCGTGTCATCTGCGTTCCAACCGCCTCGACGTCTTCTTTTTTACTCGATTCAACATCCAAGTCCTTTCCTTCTAGTCGGTTTATTTTGAGCACGATATCGCACCGATGTTTCGTCATTCATTAATGTTTTGACAGAGGAATTCAGTTTTAATGCAAGAAAAGCAGCGAGCCGACCAGCATATATATATATATACATAATACAAAGCTAATTTACAATTTGATTAAGAATTTTGAGAATAATTAAAATGGATGCAAGATGCGCAAAAATGTTTTATTGCGTTTTTAAATTAAATCAACGTCGCTAATACGAATATCATTATTCGCACGTAATAGTTAAAATAAAAAGCAATCAAATTAGTATTAATTTTAAAACCGTTAACAATTTGTGTTCTTATTTAATATCTTGACTCGCAATGTTTAATGAAAATATCGATATAAATTATATCAATGTTCATATTTAAAAAACGTATTACTAATATAGCCGATATTTCTGCGTCAAATTGCTTTGACACTGATTTTAATTCCTTTTCTTATTGTTATTCCAAGTTTCACGTATATATCAAACAGAAAACATTTTGATAACGCAAAGTTGAAGCGCATTACAAATCCTAACTTTCCGGGTATTATTTGTATTTTATGCTTTACCGCGGTCGATTGCAAATAACAATCTGGATCGTTAAGTTTATTAGCATTTCAAAGTAATTACAATTTTCTGTGCCAGCATCGAACGTTACATAAACTCTCCCGTTGCGTGGCTATCTTTCTTAAATAGTATCTAACAATTAACGACAAAAAAGTCCGCGCTGACCGTTGCACCGCGCCGCAGATTTATTCCGAATTTCATCGGAACCATTAAATCCGTCGCAGAATTCGCATTGCGCGTACATAAACATTGAGTCATAATTGCAATAGTACGTTAATTCGGCAATCACGAGACCACCATCCGACGAAAATAAAAGCCCCCGGAAAGGATCCGCGCGATCTGTTATCTCCGCCGGCTTGGCCGCGCTCGTAGCCGCGCGATTTTTATCGAGCGCGTTATCTTCGTCGCAAAAATGTTACGCGTTATTTGATTAAGCCGCGCCACAAAGCGTCCTCGTAAACCGAAACGTCCTCTCGCGCATCGGACGAAATGTTCTTGTTGCGCGGCTAATTAATTTTTAATGACGCGCTCGTGATTGTAATGCGAGGTCCGAACGATTCTTCTTATTAAAGCAATTTCTCGTAGGGTCGGCCGTAAACGGGCAATGAAACAAAAGTGCGCGGCTTAATAAACGCGCGCAATCATTCCCTACTTACGTCCCACGAATACACACTTTGATTCTATTACAACTGTCGGAACGTCTCCGACTGTAATTGCGCGCGCAATAAGAATAAACGACTCGCGAAGCATTGTTTTCCTATGACGGCGAGCCGAGCGTCCTTCGCGCGCAGGATCCCGCGCGCGTTTATGGCGCTCTCGCGGTGACGATCGTGGCCGCAATAGCCGCATCCCGATCCCGGGAGGCCTCTTTTCGCGCAAACTCTCTTTCAGAAAGACACGTTGATTTAAATTACCCGCCGCCGCGTTGGGATGCGAATCGCGACGGCCGCGTCCTGGTGCGCGTGCGAAAATATATTAATACCGATCTCATTCACGGTCGTTGGATCGACGAATTCGAAGGCGAATAAATAGTGGCAACGAATTCTTTTGTAAAGTTACTAGAAGCGCACGGTGCCGCTGCTGCGGTCGATTATTCTATCGCAATAAACACGTTTCTCGGAATGAATTCAAATATTTATAGAAAACGAAATGTTATCGTAAGAATGATGGATTTTTGAAGGTCGGCTTGTCGGAATCAAAATAAACCGTAACGTAAACCGAACCGGTAGTTTCTTTGTTTGTTTGTTTACAAACGATATATAAATGTAAACAATAATTTCCATTCACGATTTTTAAATGACTTTTCAAATGATAGTTTCGACTGTTGCAATTCGACAGTTTTTCTTCGCTGCGGCGTTTTTCGTGACGAATGTATACCTTTTGGAAATTTGAGTTGCGAAAGTGAGATTATTGTAAAAACAAGCGTTCGCGAAGTGCTTGTAAAATGTTTTTATTTATGAAAATGTCCTTTAATACTGTAATGTTTGTATACATTCCAAATGACCGTTATAAACCTTTTTGAAAAATAACACCCCTTTTTACGGAGATTTTTAAATACTCATATACAATAAAAATAATCATGAACAAAGAAAATTATATTCACTTTCAATCCACAAAGTATTTTTATATACAAGCAATTTCTTATATTTTAAATGGCTCGATTAAAACTAATTAACTTATATATATTGAATTATTATTGTTCCTAAAACACGTTAATTTCACGCAAGATTAAATAGCAAGTAATGTGTTTTTACTTAATTTTCTATAAAATCCTAAGTAACTTTTGTTTCAACGTATTTCGAATCACGCAATCATGCGCTGTGACTCCCAATTAATGTAAATAGCACCGTCAAGTACTCTAAGTACAGATTCGTTTTTACAAATTTATTTCTTCAAGTAGATACATTGTAGTTGTTTGCAATAATTACGGCGTTTGTTGTACGACATACATAACCAAGCCTGTCCCACATTTATTGCCGATCGCTTAGCATTTTTTTCGCGTACGGCTGTGTCATAAGAAAGAGATGCATCATGGACATTTATTCTATCGAGGCTTCGAATGTTAAGTAATCGCGGTGCGTTACACGCCGCGCGTCACAACACTTATAACTCCTCGGTAATGTTATTTAGTTTAGAGATCGTTGAATCGTCATTGTCAGATTTTTAACGCTTCGTCCGTTCCTAAGCCTTACGGCCACGAAGCTGTTGCAATCCTCGCGTGTTCAAAATTCAAATTATGGTCTCCAGTTTACGAAGCACATTTCTCGTTTGAGAATAAAGCATATTTTCCTATGAAAAAATTCTGTCTCGTGAAATTACAATCAAGCTAAACGAACTAATAAAGCCACGATGAATGGCGAAAGGAAATTATTTTAAGAATCGCTCTCCTATTAAGTAAATTGAGGTTAAGACGGGAAGATATAAATTCACTTGTTTCTGTAAAATAATTCTCGACATTGACCTTACAATAATAAACTGAAATATATATACGAGTATGTTGAATAGAACCCCCGACCATGCATTAACACTTTTATTAATCACTCGGTTCTCGTGACTAATATTTCAAAAGCTTTTCATTTCGTTTCAAAAATGTCATTCTCGATCAATGCGATACGTGTTTATAAGGTTATGAAAAATATATGAACAATCTTATAGTATATAAACTTTGAAACAATATTTCGTGACTATCTGCGGACGTAATCAAAAGTAAAAAGAGATATTTTGATATTAGCATAAATTGGTCATTTGAGATGACTGTGGCAAATGATTCCAGCGACCTTTCAACTAAGCCCATAATTCTCACTCTATCGATTCCTATAAAGATGCAAACTCTTCGCCACGGTGCAATTTCGCACGTTTTTTCTTAAGAATGTAATTTCGTCGAACTCGTTTCCACGTTTGAAATAAAATTATATTATTAGAATGTAATAATAATGATACCAATATAGTAAATATAAACAACGAATATTAGTGAAATTTGCTCGACATAATATTCATTTTTTTACAATAATATATAGTATTTTTTGCTACACTGAAAGAAAAAATATAGTAATCGTGGGTTGGTTTGATTTTTTATTTATACATTTTTTAATATAATTACACGCAGAAAAATGTTGCATTAAAAATTATTAAATATTGTTAAAAAAACAGTCACGGACAAAACAAAATTTCAGTTAGAAATTACCAAACTTTTCAGTAAACATTGATGGATGTTTGTAAATATATATTTTATTTATTTGTTTGTTTTGAATTTTTGTTTTGTCCGTGAGTTGTGTTTTTAATAATATTGATTGAACTTTCAGTAAATTTTAATGGAATATTTTTTTGCATGTACACGCAGAAAACATTTTGTTGATTCAACCAAAATTTTGTTAAATTTACAAAATATTTGGTACATCCAACCAAATTTTGGATAAAAGAACAAAATTTTGGCTGATTCAACAAAACAATTCTCTGCATGTAGTATATATGTATATATATATATACACGTACAGAAAAAAAATGAGTGTGAGCAACTATATTTCCTAATTAAATTTATTTGTTAATAAAACTATTATTTTTCTCTGAAACAATGAATAGCTGAATGAACAAATTTTAGATTGTTAATATAATTTTGAAAGATAGTTGATGTATTTTTTAAATGTTGATGGTTTTACTACACGGAGAAAACGTTTTATCAAAAAATACTATATTTAATATTACACGTAGGATGAGGCTGTTAAAAATGAAAATAATACTAATAATATAGTAATTTTTCGTAAGATGTCTGCAATATTGAAATTAAATATAGTAAAATTTTTATTTTCAAAAACTCCATCTTACGAGTAGTAGTAAATATAGTAATTTTTTATAAAATGTTTTCTCCATTTACACAATAAATTATTTGAATGTTCATTCAACTATATAGCTAGTTGAGTTGACTTTAATTTTTAATTCATATAAACACCGTGTTTCAAGTTATTAATCTTAAATATACGTAAATTTCTTTAATTTTCACGAAAATTCAATAACTTGTAATCAATGCTTCGTGTTCGGAATTGTGAGGTCGTGCGTTCAAATCCTACCATTGGGTAACTGTGATTAGTGTAATAATAATATTTTTTAAGTTTAAATAAAAACATCCTTGAATTTAACTACAAAATATAGTTATAGTTAGTAAATTACTATTTAATTAATAAATTTTTAGTTGAAACAATTAAAATAATTGCTCGCATAAATACTATAACCATGATAAAATGAATTTTATCAAGTACACTGTAACAAGAAGTGTTTCGTAGAAAACGTTTTTGAAGGTTTTTGGAGCACTTATAAGCGTTAATTTTTAAAAACGTTTAAAACGTTCTATTTGGATGTATAC
>JABFQC010000694.1:0-24318 GCA_022817085.1 Psilanteris sp. ZL-2020
GGACAATATCTAGTATCTGCTCATGCAATGAATGGAGGTGGTCCAACTGCTTTAATTATTGAACGAGATGGTTGGACACAAGACAAAGATTTTGTAGGCCACAGAAAAGCTGTTACTTGTGTCGTAAGAAAATTTATTACTATTTTAAATTTAAATAGAATGTTTACATTTTTAATAATGTTAATGTGTATATGTAAAATGTGTGTGTATAATTTCAATATAGTGAATTTATGTAAAAAAATTTACAAAGTTTTAGATTTGTAGTATAAAAAGCATAATATATAATAATTCTAAAAATTTACATAAAATAATTATTACAGGATTATTAATAAAGAAATTTTTCATTGTAGATGAAATCAAAAAATATTTTATTTCCATCAAAGAAAGTTTTAAAATAATTATAAATTATAAGCTTAATTTACATTGATTTAATATACTATAGTCTTAATTTAAACAGTTTTAATTTAATTAAACAATTTATTATAACAAAGTACTTCAAAAAATATTCATTGATTTACTATCTTATAATCATGATCATATGCTTATTCTTATTTATTATAAACTAGATTTTTTAATCTAATTTATTAAAAATATAATAAAATTGGTTAACAAAAAATTCAAACTTTTATAACAATAAATAAAATAATCTTGACTTATAATATATATTAATGCAAATGATAATTTTATATTTATTTCATTTAATAGAAATTTAATGGGAACATTTTACAAAAGAAACAACCTGGTTCTACAAAACCAACACAATATTGTTGTGTGGCAATTGGATCAAGAGATCGTTCACTTTCTGTGTGGTTAACATCTCTTAAAAGGCCCTTAGTTGTGATACATGAATTGTTTACACATTCGGTTTTGGATGCCAGTTGGTCACCATGTGGAATGGTACTTGCTGCTTGCTCGTGGGATGGTACAGTTGTGTTTATAGAATTTACGCAACAGGAATTAGGTCAACCATTAAACCCTACTGAACATGTAAATATTTTATTTTATTTTCAATTTTATTTGAATGTTTTTAATAATAACAAAAATTGATTTATTAAATTATATTTCAAAGCAAATATATCAGTTAATAATTTATATATTTTAGTTTATTGTTATTTTGATGTAAATTTATATAATAGCAAAGTAATATATTTCCAATACTCACATAACAAAACAAATTTGTTTTGCACTTATTATGTATATATACACAATACAAATGTATTCTGATGTTATTTGACAAAAACAAAATTGATATATTTTAAATTAAATTAAAATTAAAAAACATTAGAATTGAAATTCCATATGGCGATAAAAAAACTTCTTTATTATTCAATTTAGCACTTAGTTAATATAGCATTATAGTGAAACTAATCATTTATACATATATAATCATTAATCATTAGTATTCAAGTTATCATAATTCTTATGGATACTTAATCATTTTTATTTCATTTTTCCATACCGCACACGTTCAGTTTATAACAAATGTTTCTAAATAGTAAATTTACAATATTATTGGTTGGAAATAGAATTATTTTGATTAGTCCCTATTTTATCATTTAAGAATTATTATTTAAATTTATACAAATGTTTTTTATTTTTTGTATATTTTTTAAATTCATGTGTTGATACAAAATGATTTAATGACAATTTTTTCTTATACATATCTATTGTAAATAATAATGGTGATCATTACGTTTTGCCAAAAGGTTACTTGAAAAAATAAATAAATAATAATTTACATATATTTTTAATACATTTTATTTTTTTTATTAAAATGATCGATAAAGTTTACAAATATAATTATAATTGCTTTGAGCTTTTAAAATTCTACATCATTTTTAAATTTAATTTTACATTATTAATTTTTTATGAAGCACTTATTTAGAGACTTAAATATTATAGAATACCGTGCATGAAAGATTGTATGGAAAAACGTTAAATCAAGATGGTTGCACTGTAATGGAAGCACCTGAATTGATGAATTTGAAAACACCAACCACACAAAGTTCGATGTCTCCAAATAATATTTCAGAAACAAATATTATACAAACAAATATTTCACAGCCCTCTGCTGTTGCTGTAAAAGCTCCAATTAATAAACAGATAGAAACTAGAACATCAGATGGACGTAGAAGAATTACTCCCATGTTTATACCTCCACCATTAGGCACAATGTAGGTTTTCAATAATTTAAATCTTGTATTTTTTTAATTAGTTTTAATTATAGATACACCCACCGCCATCGATTCGACTCTTACCTTATCTATTCATGTGTTATTTTTATGGAACTAACAATCTAGGAGGGCACAAATCGATGGCGATGGGTGTACATTTTTTTCATTATCTTCGTCTTTATAAAATCCAATAACGAAGATATCTAATTGAATATTTATTTTTAATATTTCAGGAATTCTTCATTAGTACCATTTGCAGGGGTATCTCAATCTAAGAGTTCAATTATTGTTGAAAAAGTAAATGAAATAGTTGCACCAAACGTGGGCGTTACAACAAATTCTAATTCTATATCTTTAGCGCCAACACCAACATTAAAAAAACGAGAACCTCCAACGCCTAACTCAAAGTCTAATACTACCAATGCTTTAGGAAAGAAAATGAAATTGATTGCAGAAAAAAGTGGACATGCCGTACTACCACCATTAAAACCATCTAATTCTTTGTCACAACAAGCTGGACATTATGCAGTCACAGTAACAAATAATCAAAATTTAACGCATTTACAGGTATTTCGTGGTACAAATGTTGATCCACTTTGGGATCTTTTTTTGGGATACAGCACAGTTGCACTTGCAGCAACACCGTCCATAATAGCTTTAGGTTTGGAAGATGGTAGCATTCATTTATTTAATCCAGCAAAGGGAACGAGACCGGTTCCAGCTTTAGTTCCACCAGCACCTTTAGCTAAGTTACATGCAGTTGGTAATATGGTAAGTTTATAAGCGAACTAAAACATTTATTTTGAATAATTTATTAAATATAAATATATTTTATTTAATCATTTATAAATTGAAATATTTAGGTGATGGTTATTTCAAGTTATGGTGATGTACGAGTTTGGGAAATAGCTAATGTTTGTCGATTGGTAGTATCAACATCAGCAGCACATCTTGCAGCTCCTGGCATTTCTTTAATCTCATGTTCTCTTTACAATGGAATGCCACAATTATCTTTTAATAATGCTAGAGCGTATATGTATCATAAAGAAATTGGTAATTACTTTATTGTTTTATATTTTAATTCTATAAAATTAGATCTTTTGATCAAATATAATATTAAATAATTTATATTTTAGTAATGTGAAGTTAATATGAATTATTTTAATTTAGTTTAATTAATTGATAGGAACGTGGATGCTTATTGGAGACAGTCACGATCCTGTTTGGAGATGGTCTTCACAAACAGCTTCTAGTTCAGCTGGTGATTGGTTACTAAAAGGTCCTTTATCATCATTACAAGAAGGTTTGAATCGTAATGCAGCATCTATGACAAATCCAAGATTACCTCATAGTGCTCCAAGCGTGGTTTCTTATTTAGAGCAACAGCTTTTATTTTCTAAAGCTTTGGGAAGTTCTCAAGAATACGTTCATTGGTTAATGGCTTTAGTTTCATTTTTACTAACTCAAGGTATATTTAAGCTGAATATTACAGTTTGTTTATATTATATTATACAATTATAACATAAAATATATTTTTCATAGATGGCTTGGAGAAACGTTTAAGACTGATTTTAGATGATCTCATAGGCCCAAGTCATAGTTCTGCTTCGAAAAGTTCCTGGGAATCTTCAATATTAGTAATTATATTTTATTAACGGACATATATTTATATATTACTTTAATTTAAAGTAAAGTTTAAATTAAATAGCAAAGAATTTTCAAATAATAATCTAAGTTTTGAATATTTATTATAAAATAATACTATTCATTTGTTCAATTAACACTACTTATTTAATCTATTATTTCATTTTGGAAAAATATTAATGAATAAAAAATAAACTATTCAATTTAGTGTACTATAATTGATGATTTCATTGAATATATTATATAACAATAAATATGCTGAAATGCAAGTGATGAATATTTAATTAATAATATTGTATTATAATAAGCTTATTCCATTATATTAAACTTGGAAAATTGCTTTAAACATATATTATAAAAAATATAATAGAATTTAATTTTAATTTTTCACATTTGAATTTCATTTTTACCATTATTTGATGCAGAAATAAACTAATCATAAATAAAATAATATATAAGAAAATTAATATAATTAACATTTGTATTTACTACATTAATTAAACCATAATTTTTCAGGTTTTTTACAGTATTTATATAATTGTAAAAAATATAGTTATTTTTGTTAAACATAACATCGTAAACAGTAATTAGTAATATAGAGTTAACAAAATACAAAAATATTAGAAGTTGAATATTAGTATATTCTTTATATTGTTGCGAATTTAATGAGTTCATTGAATTATTATTTTCATGAAAATTATAATAAACAAGACATATAATTATATATTTATTTTTTTCAGGGAATTAAGAAACATAAAATATTAGAAGATGTATTAAGCGTAATTGGTTCTCATTTGCGTTGGCAGAGGTTATATTTAGAATACAACGAACAACTCACTACAATAAAGAATTGCCAGAACTAAGTAATCAGTCATTTTTACTTATTGTAAAAGTTGAAACTAAATATATCAAAATTGTATACACATTTTTACAAGTACTAAAAAGACCACCATATGTGTAAATATTTTTCGTTTTCATTAGTATTGTACAAAAGAAAAAATAGTAAAGATAAGAAAAGTAAAAATATATTTATTTTACATTTATAATTTTCATATAATGAATATGTGTAATTCGTTTATAAATTTAAACGTGTTATGTTTGTTTTGATTTTTCATTGAATATTTATGTTGCATGATGATAATTATAAATATTAATGTAAATTTGACTTTATTGAAAATAATAATTAAATTTTAACTTGAGAAGAAAAGATTTCACTTTAGGAATTAATTAATGTGGGTACAATTTTAAAATTATTTAAATCTAAAATTGATATATATGAATGCATTGCAACAAATTGCAGTTGTCATTTATTTTGATTTTTATACAAACAAAACTCAAGCTTCGCGTGCAAAGTAGTGTGATAACAATAACGCTAAAGGCATAAATAAATACATTGCTTTATTGTTTATAGTTATAGCATAATTGTCATCTGCAATAAATGAAGGTTGGAATTACCTCAAATGTATATTGTTATAATTTTCATTTATTATCAATTGATTAATTCATCTTACTTTTATTTTTTCGAAAAACATCATTGTATTCTTCGATCGTTTGTCTGAAATGAGTTATTGGTATTATATTCATATTTATTAAATTGATACATACTTATTTGTCTAAAAATTGTTATTTAAGTTTACTGACCTGATAATATTTATTTATATTTGTATAAATGTATAAAATTTTGTTTAAGTTAGGAGATATGGTACACGTAAAAAATTATAATATTTAAGTATAGTATTTTCTACATTCTAGTACATTCTATAGTATATAGAATGGTCATTACTATACATTTATTAAAAGTTTAACATATTTAGAACCTTTTTTAAGATTCTATATCAACTTATACAATTGAAATTAAATTTTTAATTTGATAATTATAAATATATAATTATATACACAGGAAAGTATAATATACAAAATGAAATTATAAGTAAAAAATAATGGATATAATAAAATCATTAATATTATATCTTTATTAGGTAACTACTGTAAAAGTATTAAAACTGACTTAATAATATTTCGGCAAGGCAAAATAATTATAATTAAGAAAATTTGGAATTGCGTGTTAAATAAATTATAATGTATCGGTTTAATATTTCTGAATTATTGGATTAAATATGAATATAATACTCACATTATAGGTATTTGATAAATTTGTCAAAAAATTATTATTTATAATAATTTATATTTTAATTTTCTACTAGTAATCTGTAATTATGTAAAACCTACTTTATAAGTTAAATGTATTAGGAAGTAATTATTACGTTAATTTAGGATATTAAATAAATAAACTTCTTTTTGTAATATACATTTTAATAAATTACAAAAAATATATTTCAATTATATATATCTATATTAACATATTTTTATTCTACAAAATTCTATTTCAGTTACAAATTTCAGTTATAATCCAATATTTTTTAATTGCGTCATCCTTCAAGAATCGCTTGCCCATTTAATATCTCTTTACAAATTAATCGAGCGATATGTGTGCAGAATTAAATCATTCAAGATTAACTGGCTTTCTGTACAATTTTTAATACAGAGACAAAATGATTACTTTTGATACAAGATAATTCCTAGTTTTGTAATTTACAGTAAGTACAATAAGTTATTTTGCTTTATCAAACAGTTTTATATAAATATTAATTGAATAAAATTCTAAGAAGAATTAATCATGTATCAAAAATAATGTGACATATAATTAGATAATTATGTTCAGTTTTACTTTATTTGTCTTTTTTATTTTTTTTTATGTTGAATAAGTACTTATAAGTGTAAAAAGCCTGAGATTCGGTACAATTTACATTGTAAAATATCGTTAAAGAGGCGGAGGGCCATCAGGATATTCGACCAACGGCGTAAGTCCTCGCGCAAAATTGTTAGATAACATGCAACTGTAATCTTCTTCAGCGGAAGGCACTAGCGAAGCAGTGCCAAGAAGCAACAGAATTAAGGCTTGGATAGGCAGTGATGCGCGCAGAACCCGTCCCACAAAACGATAACTTCGATGCAGGATTGTGTTTGGCCCTTCGTCACCACTGAAATATTAAAATAAAAATGATTACTCATCTAATGAATAAATTATTATTGTTATATTTTTAGAATAGACAAAATTTCTGAAATTTAAAGTATGGAATATTGTAAAAGTTAATTATAGTGATCAATTCTTATTTATGTAACTGCATACATTAAAATATAAAGAAATATAGTAATTACACATTGATTGTGTTTTAATATTTTTTGATTTTTAAAGTATACAATTAATATCATAATTTGAAATTATTGTCCTTATATGAATTAGAGATTTCATCAATTTTATTAGTAAAAATTATTTTATTTATACAATGTATATAATTTAATATAACTAAAATAAAAGTATTAATATATCAAAAAATAAATAACAAAAATTTAATTTTTTAATTAATTAACTCAAAAATATTACATTTTTTAAATTCTTTTTCTGGTATGTAAAAATATATAAGTATGTTAAAGTCTGATTATTAAGGTGGTCTTCTAAAGCGTTTTGACAGATATTGTAGATTTTGAAATATATTTTAGAAGAATATTAATTAATAAAAATTAAAATATATATCTTATATGAAGGTATTATTAAACATTAACATTTATGTAGCAAATTATAAATTAATAATTATAAATTTATAAAGATTAAACTTAGTAATTATTAAATTTATCTGATGGATTTTAATGATTGTATTTATAATATAAATTATAGATTATTCGAAATATAATACTATAATAATAAATATACCTTACAATATATTGTACTTTAAATTATTAATGATTTCAATATTTTACATAATTATTATCCGAAATTAAAATAATAAATTTAAATTATGTAATTCTTATTATTTTTAAACTATATACTTATACTATAATAATTTTTAATGAAATAAACATTTTGAAAGTACCTTTATTTCATTTTTCATGGAAAAAATTTAAATGATATATAAGTGTTATAGCTGATCTTACACATTAACATTAAAAAAGCGTTTATATGCCTAAAATTATTACAAGCAGCAGCTAATAATACAATTGTTCAATTTGATAACTTATTTAACTAATCAACATAAACTATTTTTATAAATTGTTCTCTACCTCATTTTATTATCTTAGTGCTATGTATAATTAAAAATACAATATAAACATAAACGTCACTGTTGTTAACCCTGTCAACCGATCTTGTAGTGCTCGCATAGAAAGATGTAAAAAGGTAAAATAAGCAGTGACTATTTGACTTGTAGAGAGTACCTCATTAAGACAGTCTTCATGAAATACCTATAGTACTACTTATATTAACGCGCGTATTTTGAAATTTAAATTTACAGAATTCAAATATATTA
The DNA here is from genome assembly GCA_022817085.1 of Psilanteris sp. ZL-2020. Lineage (NCBI taxonomy): Eukaryota > Metazoa > Arthropoda > Insecta > Hymenoptera > Scelionidae > Psilanteris > Psilanteris sp. ZL-2020. The sequence goes on from JABFQC010000694.1 coordinate 8,183, forward strand.
ATTCTTTTCGTTACTATAATTAAAATATTTTTCAAATTAGAATTTAATGAAATCATACAATTAAAATGCAAAATAAAGTGTAAGAACAAAAACGTACTCGATTGAGGCAGGTTCGTGGCCTTGACTGGATCCAGCGGTAGCATCGTCGAGCAGCTGCAATTTAAGAAAAAAAACACAAACGATAAAATACTGTGCATGTGCGCGTGTATATTTTATATATAATATACAAATAGAGTGCGTGTAATTAAATTAACATATAGATCATATATAGTTTCTGCAGTTTTATTATAAAACAAACTTTAACATATATAAGCAATGTTGATTAAATTTTAATTACGTACATATATTATACAAAATGTATTAATCATGGTTAAAAAAAATGATTTCATTTTTATTATATTTATAAATCATATATTTTCTAAATTATCATTGTAACATACTTTTCAACATATAATGGTGAATTTGAGTTTTAATTGGAAAACTTGTTTTTCATAATAAATTACATTATATGTTTTATATTAAATGCAATAAATTAATTAAATAATCTACAAAGAATGTGCTAATAAGCTAAAGTTGATAATGAAAATGGTTTTGAGGTAATCGTTGTTAACCAGCGTGGGCTGCAAAGAAAAAGTGTGAAACATTGATAAAATAAGTGCATAAAGTCACTGTTACGCTTTGTCGTTTAGTATTTAATGCACATATTTGTAAATGTATTTGTAATTAATTTCTCTTTACTTACATCTCTAGATAAATTGGCGAGCGATGAAGAAGCCACAGAGAAATTCACATCGCGTGGATCTATTCCAAGGGTTGCGCCAAGTTTAAGGATGTAAATATTGGCGAGCCGTCGTAAGGCTTGCAATCTTAGCTTCTGTTCTTGTAGTTTGTCTCGATATTCCGATTTTTCGTCGAGCAACTGATTGGCACATTCATAAAGCGACAATACTCTAGGTTCACATCGCTCTAAGTCGTTCCTCAGCTCTCTATAGATGCAAGTTAATTATTATTATAACAAATAAATATTGTCAGCTACAAATTCAAATTCAAATGATTTCATAGCAGTTTAAATAATATGAATGGTAATAAAATCATAATAATTTATAATAAATGTAAAATAACTTTTTATACCTAAATCACTAACTTACCTAAATTTATTATATTTTTTATGAATATTATCCAAGTCATCGGTCAAGTCTATTGCTTCGCTACTTTTAATTACAAATTCTGTTTGTTCTAGCCAATTTGAGAGTTCTTGTACGATAGACCTAAACTGTTGACTTTCCATTAACGACAGTCGTAGTGCTTCTTGCCATTTGACTGCTATTTCGCTGATTTTATCCCAGCGTTTGTTAACGGTTTCCAATTTATTATGAAATTTTTGAGTATGCTCCTTGTCCTCTGCGTGATCTGTTAAATGCGCACAAACGGCATTCAAACCCGTTATTATATTTTTATGACTTTCTAAATTTATGGTAAATTTCATGTGCTGTTGAATAGTATCTTCCAAAATCTCAATGTTATCTGGTTTCAAAGTCTGTTCTCTCTGGATACTCTCTGCTAAATCCAGCCATTTTTCTAATCGCCAGATATCATGATCCAATTGCCCCCAGTTTCTTCGCGAGCAAATTGGGCAAACCAAACGTCCTTCGTCACTAAATTATTAAAACAAAAATCATTATTATATTCTTACATTATAATTTTAAATTAAAAAAACTACTATAAAAAAGAAAAACTTGTTTTCATATATAATGCATTAGCATTTTTGATAAATATCGAATCTTATTTATTATTAAATAATGTTAAAGTATGTATTGTATAAAGTATATATATAAAAAACAGAACAATTATTACGAAACCAATATTTGTTAGTAAAAATGAAGATTCGAAATACGCTTTATAGTGTAACCTCATATTCAGTATCTTTTCATTGGCACACATGTAAATAATATAAATAGTATTCACAAAAATATAAAAAATAATATTTAAGACAATAAAAAAAAATTAATAAATAATAAATATATGAGGAGTTTGTATATTGTATATTGTTAGTAATTAATAAAGTTTATAAACAAAATTGTATAGTAATTATTATATATATTAAGACTTTTATTGTACTAGTAAAGAATGTCAAATTACAATATTAAGTTACGAAAAGAAAAGAATTTAAACTAAAAAGCTGGGTTAGACATATACAGATGATGCAGGTTAGTAAGTCAAAGACACTCACTGTTCGCATGGAAAAAAGTAAGAATCAGCGAATGGCAACCTGTAGGTGAAATGATGAAATATATATATAAAGCAATAATTTATGAAGCATTTACATAGATATTTAATTATTTAAGCGAATTATGTAAATAATACTGTATATAAAAAATGTGTGCAAATAAATATTTAAAATATGAAAAATTATGTTTATCAATTTATTAATTTTGCCCTCTTCCTTAGCATGATTCCTAAACAAAAGCGGAGCTATTTTATTGTTAGAAAAAGTATTGAAGCGTAACAAATTTAATTTATTACATGTAAATTGTAATACACTTTTAAATAATATTAATTAAACTGCTTACTTCAAATCTCGTATTTGTTGTTCGACATTTCTAGCTTTGAGAATTAAGTTGTCATATCGATTGATTAAATCAGTAACTTGGTTTGTTAAATTGTCTTCCTCGTTGAAATTTTCATCTTGTAACAGCATTTTGTGAAGATGGTGAACCAATTCTACAGAAGATTGGCAGCTTCCAATTAATTTAGCCTGAAATTAAATTATTGGTCATAATAATTTACAGGAATTAATATTTATACATATATAAAAACATACATATTCAAATTTCGAAAAACGTACAATATTCTTTGCGACGTTACTCAGACCAGTTCCAGGTGTAGGATCTGGAGTTATTGCAATTTCTAACGCATCCAAAGAGTCACGACATTCATTCATGGCAGCAATGAGTTCAATCGCATAAGCATCTACTGAAGTCATTCTAGTCAATTTAGGCAAAGTGTCAACCTGAACCGCTGTATCTTGTTCAAACTTCAAAGTCTCCACTTGCACAGCCTCATCAATTTCTTTCTTTTCTTCGATGTCTTTTTTTAAATTAGATACTCTTGTCCTTATATCTTTCCACAACAGTTGGTATTCATCTACTAACTTTTGAATGGAGCCAACATCTGCAGGATGACTTTCTTGCATGACCTTCAAAGCTAGCTCATCTGCTGTTTGCAGTGTTAAGTTCTGAGTTAATAGTTCTCTTTCAATATCTGCTAACTGTTGGAGTTTTTCTTCTGTCGTTAGATCTTGTCCAGAGGACGTAAGATGTTGGGCTTGGGTTAGCAAGATATCTACTTGAGTAAGTCCAATAACTGCAGCTCCATGAGACGTAATGAAATCTTGATAAGTGCTTCCATCTTGTTTTAAAGAGTTTAAAATCGTATTTAGCCTCGTAGTTAAGGTATGCCACCTATCAATCACCTGACGAACATTTATGGTTAAAAGTTTCAAATTATCCAAGTCTAATCCAATCTTTGCCAATTTGCTGTAACACATTTCCACTTTATCTAAATCACCGCGACGAGTTTCAATATCTTGGAACAATTTCTCAGCTGACTCCAATGTTTTCTTACTTTCGTCTATTGTTAAATTCTCCACGCTATCCTCTAATTGCAATAATTGGTCCTCCATTTTGATCAGCCATTCGTCGTTCCTGTGTCTCATGTCATGCAATTCTTGTAACTGTTTCCAAGCCAACATCAATTTTGCTTTTTTCTCTTCTGATTTGTTACAAATGTATTTCCAGCGTCGCTCTAAACTTTCCATTTCACTTTTAATTGTATCCAGTCCAAAACAAATCTTCCAATTGTCACACACATTCAGAAGTGATTCGCAGAGGTTCAAAATTTCACTAATGTTTAGACGTTGAGTATCTATATCTTTTTGTAGTTTTTCGTATTCTTTTAATTTTTTGTCCATTACATGTTGATCCATTGACTCTATCGAGAATTTATCTGAGAGTTGAGCCTCTACTTTGGCCAGCCACATTTTAGTCTCACTTAATCGTTTTTCTAGAGCACCTGTGGTTCGTGTCAAATCCATCAGTTTATTTGTTCGAGCTTTGCCCATATATTCTAGTTTATGCCATTTGGTTAATACTTCATCCAAGGAATCTTTAATTCTCTTCTTTTCTTTATCTTCGACATTTGCCGCCAGTTCTTTTCCTGTGTTCTGTAACCAGTCCAGTTCCTTCCTTTTAGGCGACAGTTCAGCATGTAGTTCACATTCAATTCTTTTCATTATTTCTTCCGGTTCTTCTAAATTAATAATAGAGTCACAATTTTGAAATCTATTTTCGGTGTCTTTTATCCACACTAGGAGTCTGGTTAACCTGTTCTCCCAGCGACTGTAAAGATTACACCTTTCACCTAACTTGAACGCAACGAGAGCAAGTTGATGTTCCAGGTCGCCATGTTGTTGCCACAACATTACACTGTGTTGATTTAAGGATTTCATGTCAGATGGGCTTAAGCATTCTTTCAATTGTTCTGTAATTATTCCAAGGGACTCCAGATCCGTGGAACACTCGATTAGAGTTGTCTTCAAATGCTGTAGAGAGTCAAGGTGTTTTTTCGTTTGGCTTAGGCTAATAGTATTACTATTTGCGTTATGAAAAACGTCATTTATAGTTCTGGACACTTGTTGCAGCTTTCCTGACAACTTGGCACTATGGTCGTTATGCTTTGAATTCAAGTCTTTGATCCTTCTTACAAAGTCCTTCCAAGTTTCCAAACTTGCACGAATGTTTGTCAATCGATGCGCATTAGCTGCATGCTCCATACGGACGGATATAGCTAACGCCTCTTCGCAATTTTTTAAAAGAAATTTCTGTTGCTCTTGTAGCGAGGTTATTTGCAATTCTCCACTTGGTATTTTTTCTAATAAGTTTTGAATTCTTTGCACAATATTGTCCAGGTGTCTGAGATGAATGAAACGCAACTGAAGTTTATCGCGATCCCGCTCGATGTCCTTTAGCCAATTCATAAGTCTACTTTGGTCCAATCTATATTTATCCCAAGCTGCAAGTCGGTTTTGCACTGCATGATTTCTTTCCATCAATCGCGTAAGACTTTCATTGTGCAAATTTGATAATGCGTGGAACTGTTCACCTACAACAATATGAATTGATTATTAATTATTAGTATATAATATCAAAAATCAATATAAAATAGAAAAAACTATTAATAAGTAACAAAAATGTATTATATAATATAATTATATAATACCAACAAAACAATTTTATGCTCTAAGGAACAATTTTGGTGCTGCTCTAAGCGATTTTGCTAAATTTAGGGTACTTTAAAATTCATTTATTAGTAACAGTAATTATAATATTTAACATGGAACCAAGTTAATTCCACAATCCGAGAGAATGTTATGTAATAATTGAAATCAATACACTGAAAAAATGAATTGTTGCTTTAACAGTCTGGACTATAAATAGAAGTAAAAAAAGTAATGTAAGGTCTTCAAAAATACAAAAAATAAGTCTGGACTATAATTCATTCTTCATTTTTTAAAAACAATACTAATAAGTAAAATAAAATAACACATATGAAAATTAATTCATAACCTTAAAATATCAATTATAACAGTGTCTACTGTACAGTCCAGAACTGTACATTTTTACAGTCCAAGACTGTTGTTCGAACAGTCTTTTCAGTGTATTTATAATTAATTATTGTCAAGTTAAACCATTATAAACCAAATTATAAACCAGCAAATTCGTAATACAGTACAACAAAAAGCTCTAAAACCTGCAACCGACTCAGAGAGTTGCCTCAAAATAGTTCATAATGGAGGCATCGAGGGACTTACCGATAGACAAATTACGGCCCTCCTCGCCTTTAACCATCAGAATTAAGTTCTGCTGGTCGGTAAGGAGGTTTTTGTGAATTTCGCACAGATTACGATGCTCGGATAGGCCATTGTAATCGCCAGGAACTTGGTTCGATAGAAACTCTTGCACGTAACTGAGGTACTCCTGCCAAAGGAGCAGAGCCGCGACCACATCCTGCGACCTGACCAGCCTGCTCGACAGTCTGTGGTATTGCTGGAAGGTCTCGCGGAAAACCTTTTGCCATAGTTGCAACACTTCCACGATCGACGGCTGCTCCTGGGGCGCGATCTGATTTTCAAGAACGCGTTCCTTGATCGACTGAAGTTGCGGCTCCGTCCGGATCAAGGCCATCAGGTGGTTCCGAAGTAACTGCAACTGTTCCTTCGAATCGTCCTGTCCTACTGAATTCAGGCTCTGCAATCAACAAATCGTCGGTTAATAACCAATCGGCGAAGATTTCCTTTATCATTCGAATGAATGATAAAAGAAAAGAAAGTAACCAAAAAGTTTAACGATTCGTGTAAATTAACGTGGATTATGTTGATGGGCGCAACTTAATATCGCCGCGCTATCTTCAATCGGTTGCATTGAATCGCAGACTTGCAAAGTTGGCAACTCAATAAAACGGTGCTAGTCCCATTCAGTTGTTGTGGATTTCGTGACCGATGCAATTGTTTGCGGAATAGGCCCGTCGACCTTGACATAACAAATTGTTTCGGAACTACAATTAAAATATAAACTCGTGCGCGCGAATGATTGAGTTGTGCCATGCACCAAGAGCTTCGAATACCATTTAGGCGCCGGCTCTGATGAATCGTCCGTTTCTGCGCTTTATTTGTTTCTACTTTCGCGCTCAATCAGCCTGACGGAACAGTCGCAGTCATCTGAACGATGATGTATGGTCAGCGAAAATTAACAAACGCGAAGTTTTGGCCCGCGAAAAGCAACGTTCATATAATTTCAAATATTAAGAGCGGGGCACTGTGAATTGTAAAAACAATTACCTTAAAAGGGACTCGATTTAAGATCGCGCCGGTGTCTTAATTGAGACGCACGAGTTTCTTGACGGAATGGCAAACAGTAGTTTAAATGCCTTAAAGTGAGGCGCGTGTAATTTTGTATATACGCACGCAGTAAAATATTCCATTAAAAATTACTGAAAGTTGAGTAAATATTATTAAAAACACGGTAACTTACGGACAAAACAAAAATTCAGTCAGAAAATACGGAACTTTTCCTGTGAACATTGACGAATTTTCGGTATATATTTACAAACATCCATCTATGTTTACTTCGGTAATTTCTAACTGAAATTTTGTTTTGTCCGTAAGTTACGGTGGTTTTAATAATATTTACCGAACTTTCTACTGAAAGTTTTTCATGCTACATTTTTCTGCGCGCGTTTCTACCGAATTTATGTGTTTCTGAAAAGTAATCAAAACCACAAATTGGGTAGTGATTCTGATTATTACACGGTGTAGTAATTTACTAACTTTCTTATACCGAGTAATCGCTGCGAACAAGAACAAATTTACCTGATGAACGGAATCCAAAAAGTTTTTCGTCTGGCACAAGTCGCCCCGTGTCAATTCCTGGTTGAGCGCTTGGGCTTCCGCCGTGTCGGCCAGAGATGAGAGTGTTTCCCGGACATCCTCCAATCGTCGTCCTAACGCCTCAACCTCGCAATGAAGCGGCCCGCTTACGTCCAGGCCGACGTCCGACGCGATCTGTGCCACCAAACCACGCAACTCGGCGAGTCTTTCTTTGTGCTCAGCCAGCGTATCTTCGTAAACCTGCATCATTAAATCCCTTATTGCATTTGATTCCGAGTACGATAGTATTGGTTCATCTTATATTTCACTAACGCGTACGGCCATTCAACGAAGCCATTAGTTTCAATAAGCGTTCCGTCAAGTCTTAGACGAATTATGATACGCTGATGATGTTGGCTAGTAAAACGTGATCAATTCGATTCGAATGCTCGGATCCGAGCATTTATTCAGATCGTTATAAACAATAAATAATTATTATAAACAATAAATAAATTAATAATTAATATTAATGGTATGCTTTTGTGTGTAAGAATACGATGTATGTAAGTAATCAAACACTTCTATTTTTAACGTTGACTCGATTTTGAAGATTAATTTTAACAATTGTAATAACAATAATTGTTGTATAATTTTTTAATCGTGTACGTGATACTGAATACGATGATTAGAGATATGTGTTAGCTTTCAATTTTCTATTGGAATATTGTGTTTGACTTTGACAATAAATTGTTAACTTAGTAAAGTATATAGGCAAATGTATTGTAAATAAAAGTGTGAAAAAAGCATTAAAAAATGTAGACAAAAAACTAATAACAGTTCGAACGCTCGCCGATGCGGATTGCTATATTGTTTACGTTGAATGTATTGATTTTACAGATAGAAATCAATGAGTCTGTTTGAATGTCGATAAAAATTAGTATAGTATAATGCAAACAAAGTATATGTAATCTATTATTGGTAGTCAAATAATTAGGATTTGTATATCTGACAATTGTAAAAACGAATGTATATATAGAATGCGCAAACAATTCCTAAATGTTTACTTAACAAGTGTACGCGTAAGAACTGAAAATATAATTGATTTGCGTACAGGTTTAGATTTCAATAAAAAATTATTCTTTCGTCGTATTCATTCCCGTCGCTTATTTCTTATGCTGTATTTTTAGAACAACGAGATGGTTTCTTTATCTTCAAATCTTTTCGAATTCACGTGGGAATAGTAAATCGGCAATTTTTATAGATTTTCAGATTTTCCTAACATACCAAAATATAAATCGATTTTCTTTCGCCCGAAACCGATATTAACGATACAATTTGACAAGTTTTGGATTTTAAAATTTTATTGATAATTTTTGCGCGATGTTAATTTGTAATTAATACACGCAGAGAACATTTTATTGATTCAACCTAAATTTTGTTAAATTTACAAAATATTTGGTACATTCAACCAAATTTTGGCTAAATGAACAAAATCTTGGTTGAATCAATAAAACAATTCTCTACGTGTAACAACAGTAAAACAATTGCACATTTGAATCAGTTTTAAATTATCTTTAGAACGGAATTAAACTTTAGAAGAAAATCATTATGCAATTATAAGGAAATATAAATTTGTCTCAAGCATGTAAATAACGCCTTTGATAATTACTCAATCATTATCATTATTATGCAATTGCAGTCATATTTCTAAGGTTTGATTCAAGAGGATAGTACAAATATACATATATACGCATCCACGGAAATGGAAGACAAATCCGAAAACGGGATTTCTTACTTAAATATACAAACGAAGATGCAGGTGTCATTGAAATATCCTAGTTTCGTAAACCTGTTAGTATAACGAGAACTATGCAACACTTTTTATGTGAATCTCATCGAGAAAACTTTCACGTTTATTACGCCTTTTCCAGCGTTTTAAATACATTTCCCGATCAGTGTCCATTGTCGCGGCTTACACCCATTGATAACTATATTGACATTTTGTCCTTTTACACTCTCACCGACGTTCGAACGTTATTTATTATCCAAACACTACGGTATTTGTATCGACAACAAAATCGGCTAAACGGTGCACCGCTCATCATTGCACCTATACAAATCAAATCTAAAAAAACCCTAAATAAACAATCTTGACAACGACCAAACACCAAATCGTTGTCCTTATAACAAACACGGAGCGTAAAAATCAAAATCTGAAAAGAAACGCCGCGTACCCTGTATTTGCCTTGCGTGAACATCATCCGAACGTTTCCCGACACGAACGGACAGTTCTATTCATTTTATTGGTCGCCGCGACTCAACGCAGACACCGATTAAATTCAAATCGCGCGACACGCCTTTCCGCGACCCAAGCCCAACGTCAAGTTCGTAAACAAAATCTGTTTCAATCGTTTGAAAAGCATCGTTCCGTCGAAGCATCGTTAAGCGAATGCCAAACCCGTCTGTTTGACATTTCCAGTGTATATAATGATACGTGTCTCTCTCTATATATATATATACAGAGAGAAAGAGAGACGAATACTTCTCGACGCGCGTTTTCTTGAAAACAATTCAGCGAAAACAAAAACACTATTTTTCGTGCGGGTTATGCTAATTTGGGCAAAGGAGTGCAGCTGCGCGTGTGCGTAATGACGTTTGTCCGTACGAAACACGTGCGAGCGTGGCACAAAGCGCGATGGCCTGGTCCAGACTGGCGTCTCTCTTCATCGAAATCGATGCGCGGCCGGAGACTACTCCCTTACGCGCGCTCCCTATTCCCCGGTGCTTTTCACGCCGCTCGACACCCCCTCAAGTTCGACGCACTTTTCGTTACACGTTGCGATAAATTCCACATCGAAGCCGAGGTTATTTTCGTGCTATCTCGGCAATTGTAATTCATCGGGTTGTCGTGTTTATTACTAAGAACACCGCTAAAAAAATATATCGCGCGTCTTATTTACGACGCAAAGCGACTTAATCAAGATGCCCAAGTGCCGTAATCCAATGCACAACATTTAGTAAGATAGTTGGTGACTTAAATAAGACACTTCGTGTCTTAAAATCGTGACATGTAAGACACTTTTTTGACAGTGAAATGCCACCCGGAATGAGACGAAACGGGCGCGAGACTGCACGGGGAAAAAAGTATTAAAAATTACTCAGTAAAATAGCGAATATGTGACAGTGGTGTTCAGTATTGAAATAATACATAAAATATCAGAAATTTGCACAAAAATATACGTAATTTTTATTCATTTTATATGTACTATTTCAGAATAGAATACCACTGTCACACATTTGATATTTTATTAGTACACTGAAAGAAATAATCCTGCAAATTTTACCGTACTATATTGTAAACATGGGATAAAGGGACAAAATGTAAACAAATATGATAAATTATGGTTAAAACTTCCGTAAATGTGATAAAAATTACCATAAAATCTGATAAAAATAATAATATTTTCAGGTATTTATTTACATTTTTTCCCTTCATCCGATGTTTACAATATTATCTGGTAAAGTTTGCAGGATTCTTTCTTTCAGTGTAATTTTTAATACTTTTTTTTGTTCGGCGATGGTTTTCGAACGTTGTACTTGCGCGATCGAATTTTGTCGTTCTTTGATCGCGTTCAGAACAGAAACAGTTTTATTGAAAATATGCCATCGTTGTATTATCGGCGCTGTCGTTAATGAATCGGTCGAAAAATTTGTTATCAGTTCGGCGTTTGAGTAACAGCGTTTACCTTTAGAAATATTCTTTTCAACGTGCGGTCCATTGTTAATTAAAAGCGCCGGCGTAAGCAGACAATTTGTGATCACTTTGACATTGTCAAGTAAGGGTCCGTCACACGAGTTCGGTCGCGCACGAATTACCGCCGAGCTCACAACAAAATGTATACGAATTGTTAGATAATTTATATATTCAACCGAATGGTGTAATTAACGAACGTACTTATACGCTTTGATATATTTTTAGATTCTATTTGAACATTTATATTTGTTTAAAGTTGATAAAAATAAAAGACTGTTATAATATTATGAATTATTTATATGCTTAATCGGTGTTGTATTATCTGAACGGTTTGATGATATTTAATACAAATTCATACATTTAGTCATTTAATTGATTAATGTTTGATTTTGGAATACTCTATTTGGCCTTATATATAAATTGTAGAGTTTTGTGGAAACGATTAATAAATGAATTACTAACTATTTGGTAATGATAATTATAGATTTTATAAATGAATGGTACACATTGAACGTTTAAATGAAAAGAAAAAAGAAACATTTATCTTGTTATATCATTATATATATATATATATATGAGTTAATAATATTTATTCAATTAATATAAATAATCTGTGTGTAATTGTTTTTATCTACGATTGTATATATATATATATAAACGGAGTATCAATAGATTTTTAATAGCAATATTATTTAAATTAGTGTGTTTCAAAATATTAATTTAATAAAAAAGTTTAATAATTGAAGACGCATATTTCAAAAAGAAAATATAAAGTTAATTAATTACTTTTCATTAAATACGTAGGTTAATTGATGAACGAATTGTTAATAATGACTTCTCTAATGACGTTTCTGGACGAGGCTTTGATAAGTAATTAAAATTGAAAAATAATAACCTATGAACGAGAAATAAAATAACAATAATAATGATTGTAAGTACAAATGTGTAATGCAAATAATACAATTTTGTTTTCTTTGAAAATGAAGGGTTTTAAGAAAACGTAAACATTTAAAAAATCGCTATAATAATAAAAATTTATTATCCGCACTAATTATAACGCGTAGAAAACTATTTCAAAGATTTCAACGAAAACACGAAATTACAACCAATTTTCAAAACTATTTATTGTTCTTATAAAAATTACACTTTCGTTAATTAAATTTCTAATATTGTATCTAGTCGAAAAATATAACTTTATCAAAGTGATTATCAATTTAATTATACTCGTTTAACAATTAAAAATGCACAATTAATTGCTAATTTTATTTACAATGTTCCGTAAAATGTTTCGCGGATTAAGGAACGAAATTCATTAGTTAGGCTTATGGCGTCTAACACGCGTTAATAATAGTTCTTTGGATAAAAATGCCCAAGGTTGTACTCTACGAATTTAGGGTCACACTCGGAACTTCAGCATTTACATCGTTTATCTCAGTCTTATCCAAACATGTAATCTCAAGAGTAACGAACATAAAGCACACCAGATGTTCGATTAATAAGATTCAAGCTGAACATGAAATTTGCATCCAATTAGAACACATGTGTTAAAATTGATTCCCGTTACAGTTTTCGGTAATGATATGATAAAAATTTAAGAATAAAGGGTTTAATTTAAGAATCGGCAAAATTTAGTCATTTTATTAAGATTCTATTTTAAGTTTCATTTCAAAGCTCTTCAAGGGGTATTTAATGATTGGAAGGAAAATGTTTCATTGCGAAGAAATAGAAAATGCAACGTGTATTGTAATTATTTGAACAGTATTTGAAAAGTATTTTTGAACAATGTTGGTGTATTTGCGGTGGAATTTAGTGGCGCGCATTTCTAACGTGAAAATGCCTCGGTTATCGAGGCCTCGTTTTCGTTTATGAGCCCGAGAACTTGCACACATTCCCATATATACTTGGCTACAAGTAATTTAACTTATGTGCCAAACCAAGTGTGCTATACACCACTTAAAATTTTTATCTTTCTTATTGATTATTTATATATATATCTGTGTACAATACCAGCTACCGAACAGAAAATGGTACGTTCAACTTAAAGGCAAAAAGGTATATTTACAAATTATATTCACAGTTTAAACTGCGATTGTTTTTATTCAATTTTCGTAAGGTTGCAATAAAGATTTCGTTGGAGTAAATGTGGAGAAGATTTAACCGAAGAATTGCGTTCGGTGAAAATATTTTAATATCACTTTGCTTACTTTTTAAATGAAATATTATAATGACTTAATTTTATTCTTCCTCAAAATATATGTTTTTAGTAATTAAAATATTTATATTACCAACGAGTGTTTAAGTTTATATATTTTAGAATATAAATATATATATTAGTAAATTTTGTGGATTTTTTTAAAATTAGTAACAAATTTTAAATACACATATACTTTTTTAGTGTAATTAATATATAATAATAATATCATTTTAATATTTACAGTTCACAAACATTTAACAGTCGGTAGCAGTCAAGAGTAATTTACTTTTGTTTTCATCTGTCATTGAACTTTACAAATTGTTTTATTATATTTATTTTAACAAATTCTAAAATATTTTGACATTTGGAAAATAAACTTAATTTTTGTTGCTCTTTTTATATTTTCAATGACTTTTTGTATTAATTTGTTTATAGCATCCGACAAATGTCATAGAAAATTGATCAAATTCATATTAGGATGTTATTCATCATTTGCGTATAAATTTGTATAATTTAATTAATACACATAAAAAGAACTATTATATGATGAAATTTTATTTCATTCTATTAATAAAATTGTTGTAAAAATTATTACACAATGAGTTGAGAAGATATATTTTGTTTGCTAGATCTTCCTGCTAATAATATAGCATTTTTAATTGAAATGTTTATTTAAACTTTGTATATATCCACTTTACAAAGTTTCCTAACTAAAGATAATATTTCCTTTCTTAAAATACAAATACTTTAATAGTGAAACTAATTTTAACGAATAAAATAAATACATTCCAAGGAACATAATAAATAACAAAATACCTATTAAAAAAACATTTGTTGTATAATGTACGTATTAAACTTAAACAAAACCAAATTTTCAAGATTTGCTTAAAAATGGTTTATACAAAATAACAAGATCATAAATAAACATTTCTAAACCATTTAAATAAATAAAAAAAAAAAAAAATTTAAACGCTAGCCCTAACTTTAAATATTAGTGTAATTGTGTTAATTTTGAATATTATGATTAGTATAATTTATAATTTGGTAAGTGAAATCATTTCACCAAATCAAACAATTATACAAACAAACAAATAAATAACTATATTCTTAAGGGAGTTCTTCAAGTCTAAAGTAACGGAATAGTGTTTTCTTTTATTGCAGTATTGAATTTTGTTTTTTAACAAAATGCAAGAATTTGCCTACATTTTTTGCTGATAGCAAATTATTTTTTTATAATAAATGTAAAATTTCAATTGATATTCTCGATGTAATTAGTAAATTCGTTTTTTTATCGCGTCAAAAACGATTTTTTTATTTACGTTTTTAATATTATGTTAAAATTCTGCATAAATGAGAAAATGTGGTTATTCACCACACATTTACGTATTGAAAAATAAACGTATTGAATAAATTAACGAAAATATAACGCACTCTGCAATATCTGTCAAAAGCAATTGAAGAACCACCTTAACGATCATTCGACTTTTACTGCACGCAGAGAATTGTTTTGTTGAATCAACCAAAAATTTGTTCTTTTAACCAAAATTTGGTTGGATGTACCAAATATTTTGTAAATTTAACAAAATTTTGGTTGAATCAACAAAATGTTTTCTGCGTGTGTTTATAATTCTACACGCGGAGAAAAAAAATATAATATAAATTACCATACCATCTGGCGTTCGAATTTTATCTTGAAAAATATTTAAAAAATTACTATACCATATTAAAACAATATTTATTGTATGATATAACAAAAATGTGTCAAAATGCCTTCTAATTTTATTATCCTATATAACAAATTTTACTATATAAATAAAAAAAAGTTGTCACTAAGGTATAGTAATTTTCTATACATCTATTGAATTAGTCCGCTATGACAGAAAGTATAGTACTTTATACTGTAACTTTTTTCTCAGTGCAGTCCTTTTAAGTGCAAGTGATCGCGGAAAGGACGAGCGCATTGATTGATCACTCGTATCAATGATTAAGCGAGCTCACCTTGACTTGCTGGAGTGCTTCCTTCGGTGGCAGATTAGCCACGCTGCTGATTTGCGTGTCCGCCCAGGCTTTCACCGCCGTGCTCGCATCCCGGTACTGTTGCCAAAGCCGCACGGCGTGCTGGTACTTGTTGCAAAGAGCATCCAACTCGGACCTAGTGTCTTCCCAAGCTTGAACGGCTTCATTTACCGCGGCCTCGACTCGCTGGCCGACCTCCGAGCTGCAAGATTCTTGCAAAGGTTGGGCCGCCACTCGCAATTCCTCAATTAGAACTTCGCGTGCACCTAAATCGCCGTTTAGTCCCTGCGAAATTACAATTTTGATTCGGTCACGTCTTTGGATTGATAAGCAAAGCATAAATAAGACAGAGTCAACGGTTGCGAGCACTCCGTGGCGCTGATAACAATTCGTTCGCTCCGATTTTGCGAATCATTATTTTCAACTTCAACAATTTCGGATTATTAAGGAACAACTACAAGTTCATAAATAAAATGTGCATTTATGAAGGTCGATAATTTTTAAACGCTAAAATTAAGTGACAAATAATACGCACGTATACACTGAGAGAAATAAATGACGAAAAATTACACTGAGAAAAATTTGATTGTAAATATTGTAATGAATTATTATAAAAGTGTTGTATACACTCAGAGAACTAGATTGTTAAATTAACAATCTGGATTGTACAATCTGATCGTTAATTTAAAGATTGTTAATTTAACAAATATAGATCGTAATATTGATTTGATGCAGAGTGAAACAAGAAC